>PVKB01001710.1:71795-109752 GCA_004027205.1 Ctenodactylus gundi | reverse complement strand
ATCATGGCCAAACTCTTTTCTGCAAGCTAGCATTACCCTGATATCAAAACCAGACAAAGACTTTCCTGGGGAAAAAACTATTGGCCAATCTCCTTAATGAATATAGGTGCAAAACTTCTCAATAAGATACCGGCAAATAGAATTCAACAAATCGTTGAAAAGATCATATACCATAATCAGGTTGGCTTTATTGCAGAGATGCAAAGATGGTTCAGCATATATAAATCAGTCAGTGTTACACACCATATACATAAAAGCAAGAACAAAAATTACATGATTATCTTAAAGGATGCAGAAAAAGCCTTTGACAAAATCTAACATCCATTCATAATTTTTAAAAAAAGAGATAGATATAGATACACCTTCCCTCAAACTGACAGAAGTAATACACAGTAAACATACTGCCAATATTATCTTAAAAGGCGAAAACTTGAAAGTATTTTCGCTCAAATTAGGAACTCGACAGGTCTGTCCCTTCTCACCACACCTATTGAATGTAATACTAAAAATCCTAGCCAGAACAATCGTGCAAGAGAATGAAATAAAGGGAATACATATTGGAAAGAAAGAAGTCAAATTATCTTTATTTTAAGATGACATGATTCTCTATCTAGAAGACCCCAAATCTACAAAAGGCTTTTAGCCAAGTTGCAAGACACAAAATTAATGTGTAAAAAATCAATCATTTACCTACACTAACAGTGAATTCACTGAGAAAAAGCTGAGAATAATACTCACACTCTGAGTAGCTCTCAAAAACTTAAATATTTAGAAATAAACCTAACCAAGGAAGTAAAGGACCTCCAACTGAAAACTACATTATGCTGAAGAAATTGAATGGTATATTGGAAAATGGAAAGACATTCCCTGGTCCTGGATAGGCAGGAATTAATATTGTCAAAATGGATATATGGCCAAAACTGATATACATATTCAGTGCAGTCCCTATCAAAGCACCAACAATGATTTTCATGTAACTTAAGAAAACAATCCTAAAAGAGATTTAAAATGCAAAAGTAATCCTGAGTAACAAGACAAAAGCAGGTGACATTGTGATTCCAGACATCAAGTTATATTATAAAGCAACAGTAATTTTTAAAAAGTATGGTAATGGAACAAAAAAGACAAGTTGAGAATAGAATACACAGAGGATACAGAGACAACCTCAAGTATCTTCCGTACCCCATCTTAAGAAAAGGGCAAAAAACATAAACTGGAGAAATGATATTCTCTTCAATAAATGGTGCTGGGAGAACTGTTTATTCACATGCAAAAGAATGTGTGTAGACCCACATCTATCACCATGCACTAAGATCAAATCAAAGAGCATCAACGACCTAGATATTAGAACCCAAACACTGAGCCTCCCGGAGGTAAAACTCTTCAAGATATACATGTGGACAAAGACTTTATTAATAGGACCCCTGATGTAAAAGAAATAACCTCTAGAATCAGCAAATGAAATTATCTCAAATTAAAAATCCTCTGTACTGCTAAAAACACAATTGCCAGAGTAAAGATAGAACCAAATGAATGAGAAAAAAAAATTACCACCTATTCCTCAGACAGAAGGTTGATGATTTGAAGATGCAAAGAACTGAAGAAATATAGACCCCTCAAAATCAAAGACCCAAATTAAAAAAAAAAAAACAGGCAACTGAAATGAATAGACAATTCTCAGATGAACAAGTACAAATGACCACCAAATATATGAAAAAAAATGTTAAACATCTTTGCCATTAGAGAAATGCAAATCAAAACAACACTGAGATAACATCTGACCCAAGTGTGAATGACTTACATCAACACCTCACAAAGCAATAGAAGCTGGCAAGGATTCTGGGAAAAAGGAACCCTTTACATTGCTGGTGAGCCTGTAACAACCACTATAGAAGGCAATATGGAGATTTCTCAAAAAATGAAAATAAATATTTCATTTGACCCAGGATACCTCTTATAGGCATCTTTCCAGAACAGTTACAGTTCTTCCATTACTTACTTCAAGCTGCCCATTGAGTCCCCCACACTCACAGTGGGTGCCCCTACCCCCTTCCCTGGCCCACAAGTCATAACACACACCTGAGAGTTCTGCTCTAGGTTCCTCTCAATCTCAACATCAGTCTTTTCTTAAAAGCATCATATGACAGCAGAAATAAACACACACCTGAGTTTAGAGCAGCGCAACTAATAATAGCCAAGTCATGGGAGATAACAAAAAATTTAATACAGGCTCATAAATGTTCCCACATTCTACTTACAATGATAGTATCATTCGTATCTGTCTACTGATTGTGTCTTTCCGTTGTGAAGTCCTAGTGTGATTTTAACAATGGTCTCTACTCACTCATGTGGTCATACTCCAAGGATCTTATTAATATTCAGTTCCTTTCTTTTAAGCAAATGAAGAATAGTTGTACTTTTTCACTCACTCCCCGGAAGTGAAAGGCCATTTCACTGGTTCTGGCTCGTGTTTTGTGGTCCGCATCTCTGTCAGACTGAAACATTTAAGCTAAAAGGAAAAGAGTCTCCAGCATTTGTTTTCCCCTCTGGCTGTGATGCCTGAGAAACTTGGTAATCTATGTCCCAGAAGGCGAAGCTATAAGATAGACAATATAGAGTCCTCGTGACGGCAGAGCAGAGGTCTTGCCAACCTTCACAGGATAGTACTATAAACAGCTGGGAATTGTGAATTTGTGAATTGTTTACTGCAACATAAACTTAATCTAGCTGAACTATAGGACTGTGTCTTGGAATCAGAGGCAGTTTTCTGGCAAATCAGGTTGTTCATGGCTTTATTCTTCTTTTCTTGATGGGCTCCATCAGCATCTATAAACCAGACTTGAAAAGACTAGTGCATCGAACTTCCAGGTTGAATTTATAGATGTAACAATCGCTACTTCTTCTGAATTTCTTTTCAAATAAGTATAAATGAGTATGTCCCAGTTACTTTCTCATTGCTGTGAGGAAATACCTACATCTAGAAGTTAAGGAAAGAAAGATTTATTTAGCTCACAGATTCAGAAGGTCTCACACAGTCCCTTCATGGAAGCTGGCAATGGTGGAAGCGCACAGCAGAGGCTGGAGAGCTGCTCACTGCCTTGTAAACGGAAGCCAAATGAATGAGGAACAAGTCTGTATCTGAAGGCCAAGGCAAGGCCAGAGCTTTTCCAGGAAGAAGCTGTAATAATGTTTCTTCTTCCCTCCTTTACTTAGTTCAAGCTGCCCATTGAGTTCCCCCCACACTAAGAATGGGTGCTTCCTCCTCGTTTCCTGGCCCACAAGTCAATAACACACAACTGAGAGCTCTGCCCTGGTTGCCCCTCAATCTCAACAACCTGACACAGTTTCTCTAGGTCAAACCTCAGGCATCGCCCCTTCCAGCCAGGCTCTACCTCCCAAAAGCACATGGCTTCATAGTTATCCCAGTACATCAGAGTACATGAGGCTTTTGGGAGATATTCCTGATACAAACCATACCTGAATATCTTCAATAGGAGATAGGAAGTTTTATCATTACCTTGAGAGAGCAATTTTTGTCTCCTTATTTCTTTAATCCCCAAATTTTTTTTATTTTTCTAAATGCCTAAATGTTCTGCTTAATTTTCTTGCTTAGAATTAATCCACTGCTCTTTGGAACTGTCAATTTAGAATAATGCCCCAAGCTCAAGGAAGCTTCCAAATAAGAAGAGTAAATCAGTCACAGATTAGCCAGCCATAACTGTGGATGTTGTGGTTGTTCACAGTAACTGTACTTCCAAAGAAAGTAAATTAAATTTACTTTTGCTGAGTCATTCTTTTTACAGCTGTCATTCAATATGTTGAAAATGTTTTCTCTTTGTGTTCAAGGGTCATGAGGAGTGCCTATCTGCCTCTTTAAAGAGTAATGGAACAGATGTGGGAGAAGGAACAGAAATTGCATGCCAGTTCAATCCAAGCATCAATACGAATAATTGCAAAATTAATTCTATTATACTTAAAACATTTTAACTTTAAAGTGAAGGTTTCATCTTTCCTTGGGGAAAAATGTAATTGCTTTTCTATTTATGTGACCATATTATGCCAAACAAACTTACTTTTATTCACAACTAACCTCTTTATGGTGAAAAAAATGCATTATTTCTCATTACATTAGGCAAATGGGTTTTCTTAAGAAAACACAGTGATATTTTAGGCAAAATTCAGTTCAGACTAATAGAGACTTTGCCCACACACACACACACACACACACACACACACACACACACACTCACTCACACACACACACAAAATATTTTCTTATTATCACAGGCAATATATTCAAATGTAACTAGTTAAGTGTATCTTTGCTAAGAATGAATCTATTAACTACTTTTTACTAAATTACATTGCAATAAGACTAAAACTTCAATGACTTTCTACAAAAAGCTTCCTATCTTGCTCATGTCTGTTACCATTAATTGACTGTGTTGATTTAGGCACGTCTTGAGTCTCACACTGGAAGAGTAAGAACACTCCTTCTCCTGAGTTTATATCTTCATGGCAGAGGGAAAAGAACTTTCAAGTTGTTCTGATTTTGTTAGCTTTATGTACTTATTTGAACATTTAATCACACTAAATCTATTAAGAGTAACATTTCAATATAACACTGCAGGGTTTTTTTTTTTTAAATTAACTTCAGTTCAAACTCTCAGTATTCACAAACTATATAAACTTCAGCAAACTATGCACTCCCTAGTAACTTGGAAATCTCCTCAAACCAACCCTTACGTCCTCCTCAACATCCTACTCCTAAGGCTGAGGAAGCTACATTCTTACAGTGAACAATCTCATTTGAATGGAACTGAACTTAGAACACTTAGCATCCTCTATATGTTTGTTCTCCCCCAACGTCAATCACTTACTCTTCACCACAGCAGAAACATACTTGGGTTGAAGGAGACTGGGAGACTGTAGGCCTCCGCACTCCAGTAACAGCCTCTTGCATGGTCCACCCCTCTAACTTCTCTATACCACTGTTTAATCTTAAAATTCATTAGGCTATTTGCTATTTTAGCTTTCCAAGAGATTGCACTCTTCTGGAAGCTATCATGCAGCAGTTGCCATAAATGGTGGTGGTAACAAGCTCAGTCTCATTACACAACAGACCGTTGGTGTATCATGAAGTGTAGATGAGAAAACTGAGTCACCTCGAGGATAACTTCTTGCTCAAGGTCCCTTAGTTAAGGAATAATAAAGCTGGAACTTATATGGGCTTCATGGGTCTCCCGCGCCCAGCCCTTCACTGCTCTGCTTTGCAGTTGCTCTGTCTTTTCAGTCTGCTGATCTAAGCTCTCACCTCTGACAGGGACTTTGTGAGGCTTCTTGTAAGCAAAACCTGTGTCAGGAGACTAAGGCTGTGAAACCAATCATCTACTTCTCCTTGTCTTCATTTTTTAGGACACTAAAGAAATGAAATCAAGTTTGAAGGCAAAATAAACTCATAAAGCAAATCTGTGTTCTGTTTATTAATTTAATAGATTTTTGAAGTTGGACACACTGATTTATAAATCTTTCAACTCCCATTGCCTAGAGTAATGTACATGTTTAACAAACATTTGTTAAATTAGAGAGAAAAAAAGGAGAATGCATAAAACGTGGTGCAGCATTGTAAACCTTGATACTTGAAAGAACTATTATACTTCAAGATTATGAAATGTATATGGTGTGAGGAGTGTACTGAAGCCACACAGGCTACCATCTACAGCAAAGCACATTTGCATGAGAAAATATCAATTTTTGTAAATGCAAAGAAGTGATAGAGAATATCTAAAATACAGTCTAGCCAGCACAAAATGACTCCAATTTGCAGAACTGTTATAAGAGGCATAGATTTTGAAAATTCTTAGTTCTGATTTTATGTTCAGAAAAACGTTCTATACTAATGAACAAACTAAAAATTTCCTAGTTGATCTATACGATTTTCTACTAATGCAGAGTTCCTGTAAACAGTTCCCTGTTGAGAGGGAACCTAGTGTCCATCAGATCAGGTGATTGACATTGAAAAGTCCCTCGGTGCTTCCAGGAAGTGATTAAGACCAGTCTCTCAGCAGCACAGTTGCGCTGACTGACCACACTGTCCCATTTAGGCCCTTGTTCTTCTACCGATTCTATATTTGAAGTTGAAGTGCTATGACTCTTCCCACATGTGCAGCGCTGCCTCTGCCTGGATCATTCTCCTTTAAAAAAAAAAAAAGTGACTCCCAGAATTTCTGATTCCCTTCTCCTGCTAATGTCACTTTTCCTTCTGGATAGTTTCCAGGAATAAAAAAGTAGGATCTGGCCTCTGCAGCCACAGACTAACCTCACACTCATTTTCTATTCTGATGACCAAGGCATGCACATGCACATGCACGCACACACACACACACACACACACACACACACACACACACAGAGAGATGCACACACGTTGTGCTAGGTAAACATCCCCCCCATAAGACTGTGATTATATCTCCCACCAAAGAAACTGCAGGTGATTGGCAGCTCCATCCTATCTTCAGAGTCCCCTTCTAAGTTGTTCTTAGTGGCCTACTTTTTTATTTTCCCCTCATATCTTACTGTAGAATTAAATGGGTCTTACAATAACTGCTGCTTAGGAATTTTCTTAAGTCCCATTTCTAGACAAAACATAATTTTAACTTACTTAATTTAGAATCATTATGTCTTTTCTGCTCTGTTATTTTTGAAATATATACATGCTAAAAATAATAATCGATATAAATTTGACTATGGAAGGTGATGAAATTCTTTTTATATCCTAATGATAGACGTCTTCTGAAATTATAAATTTACTTCTTGGCTTTCAGCTTGTTATTTTATTTTTTGATTCTATCTCTGTGACACAACAGGAGAAGCAGGGCTTTGATTTAGCTTTCACTTCGTTAATGATTTACATGCACCTAACTGACCTATGTTAGTTTTGGTTTCCAAAAATAACTAATTTCACACCAAACAAGTTTTTGAAAGTGTAGCCTGTCTGTTTCTTCAGTGTGAATGAACTGCATATGTGTAGCTGTAATTTCAGTTTAGTTGTTTCCATTCCACTTATCTGAAAGCACGCCAGTGCTCTCTGAACTCATCAGCCCATGCCGCAGGTACTTCATGAATATGGGCATGTAGTACTCATTGTGCTGTTTACAATTTCAACAACTGAGCTCTCACATCCTGCCAGCTTATTACAGTTTAAACATGCTTTTGGTCTACAGGAAGCATCCCACGTGCTAATTTAGATGCCAGACTTCTACCATCTGACAATTTTATCTTCTTTCATGATCTTCTTTGCATTCAAAAGAGGAAACCACAGACTGCAATACATACAGAGACATAAGTGAGCAAAGCAACCTGGACACAGCACCACAGGGAGTTGTGGACGCTGTAGGAGACCTAAGAATGCTCTCTTGCTGTAGAGGGCCAGTGGTTCTTTTGCAGAAGGCTATCCATAATGTAGGCTGAGTCTTGCAAAAGAAAACAATGTCTGCATATTTAAATGTGCAATCTCATGAATATTGAAAGCGAGCAACTAAGCAAGGAAAATAACCAAAATAATATTGGCTCTGCCACATAAACAACTACAAACCAGCTTGGCTCAAAGAAATTGTGTTTTCAACACCTCTGCTATATATGGTAACTTTCAACTGATAACTTTGCCGATCTGTAAACATGTGAAATATTTGTTGTCCTTATAGGATCAATGTCCTCCATTTTTTTATCGTGCAGGGAAAAAAAAAAAGGAAAAAGCACTTCTAGTGTGCCTGTGTGTGTGTGTGTGTGTGTGTGTGTGTGTGTGTCCTATACTCAGCATGCACTCTCAAGATGTGATGTCTCCAGAATTGACAGCACTACTAGGCACAAGAACGCCAAGAGTGAGGTTCCTAATTTCACCATCCATTTCTTCATTTTCATAATTTTATTTTTTAAAGAAATTTCACAACAGATATGATTGGTTAATTCTTAATATGATGGATGAAGAGGATATTGGAATAGGAGAAGCATTGTCATGTCCATTTTTACCTTTACATTTGCTGATCTTCAATGAGAAATATTTTTAGACTTCGTTTAAATTTATTAATATATCAAAGATTAGTAAAGCTTTATCCTTCTAGTTTGAGGATTAAAGACACAAGAATTTCTTAAATTTTTCTCTATCCTGGTTGCCTTTATTATGTACACATCATATTTTGCCTGAGATTATACCCTCTAAATCCGTGACCAGGTTACCTCTGGAATATCATAGTTCATATGTTTACACAATACTATTTAGGCCCATGTAGTATCTATTAAATACCACCTCAACTTGAAAAAAAATGTTTTACTTTGGTTTGTGACTCTTCAGTAGTCATTTACAGATTTAAAAGACAGCGATATATCATTACGATTTGAAAGACTAAGGAAAATTTTATTAGTGAACCACGTAACTTAGACCATTTTCTTGATAACCACAGTAGAAAAACACAGGTTTGTATGAAATGAAATTTAGAGTCTTTTAGTTGGGCTAAATCAGAATAAAAGAGAGGAAAAAGTTGGGAGTTAAGTGTTCAAACAATTTAGGTATAAAAGGATAGGGAGAGTAATTCTTCCCTTGGTTCCATTAGAGTTATGATTGTGACTCCTCATACATAAAAATGAGCATATGCCCTGGCAAATGTTGTTACATTAAATAACTACATATATTTAAAGTTCACAATTGGTAAGCAGTCAATCCAATTAGCAAAAATAGAGTTTTCTTTTCTACACTTCAGAACTAGATATGACATAGCATTGTCCTTATGAGAAGGCGAAAAGAAAATGCAAACTATCAAATTGCTTAGATTCCTGCAAGCTATTTCTCTCTTACTGGATATTTTCTTTGATATATGGAATTGCCTGAAGGCCCCTATATGAATACTGATTATAACCAGCACTTTGGCTTGTGCATTCTGTGCCTTAATTTTTGGTATGCAGTAGGAAGAGTAGTTCATCAAATAAATTATGAGCCAAACTCTTAATAGCAGGGAGAACATTACTAATGTGATAGTCATTTGATCTTATACCAAATAAGGTAAAAATCCAACTCTTAACAGTAATGAAGACTCATTCTTTACATTTCACATTTGTGTATCATTTAAATACTATTACATTTTCAGAGCAAATATACATATACTTCAATAGTTAATAAACACACACACACATATATATATATAGTGCTTTATGACAGGAACTTCTTCCAGCCATATATAAAATACATATATATATATATATTTGTAAATTAGATACACATATATATTTAATCTTGTATAATCTTGAGCTAGTTACTTAATGACTCAATGACTCAATGTTCGTAGTAATGAAAATGTCAATTGCATCTGTCCCATTAAGTAATTTCCAAAATCAATGATATAAAAATATACATCATATATTAACATACCCATATATGTGGCATATATATGCATATTAAATTTAAAACAGCACCTGAAGTTGTAAGTATTGAATAACATTGTCAGAACCTATCCAAGCTTTGGGAGAACAAGGATGTGGTCTCTTTTTCATTTCTGTATCCTCAGAACCCAGTACGAAATAGTTTATGATATATATCCAATAAATATTTAGCAGAAAGAAGATCTGAGTTACCAATATGGTGATTCCCTAATTTACTTGTAGAAAAATTGGGAAGCAGAGAAATTAACCAATGCCATGTACCAGATCACATACTGACGTCTGCAACTTAAAACAGAAGTTTAGTTGGCTTATGATTTCGGAGTTTTCAACCCACGGTCAGCCAGTTCGAGGCGCAGAGATTAGCACAGGGGACAGCCAGAGAGCTGCTCACCTAATGGCAGCCGGAAGAGACAGGGTGAAGGAAGACAAGCTGAGAGGCACACCCTGCAAGGGCAGCTCTGCTTCGACGACAGGCTTCCCCTCCTCACAACACATTCAGCTAGGAATTCAGCAAAGGCTTGATCCGGTGACGATGTGATTTTATTCATCCATCACTCGTCACTCAATCGTCTTCCCAAATCTCTACCTCTGAACACATGAAACTTCTGAGGGACATTTTAGATCCAAACCATAACCCAAACTCACGGTCTGGCGCCAGAATCACATAGTTAGTGACAAAGTTACTTTTCATTCCAATCACTGTCACTTAGCCTTTCTGTCCTACTACTTTGCCCTTTAAGAAACTAAAAGTGAGTGCAGTGGAGACAGGACCTGAGGAAAGTGGGTCAACTACGTCCCTTCTAGTCCCAGAAGATCCAGGAGCTACCATAAAATTCTAGCACCCAAGAAATTCTCTGGGGTTCATTGCAGAAAAAGGTGCTGTCAGACAGGCATTTCCTGCCTTAAAAAGCTAGAGAAATGTATGCCACAAGCCTGGGAAGATTTCATGAAAAAGATAGGTAAGTTTTTAACCCAGTGATAAGAGAGTGAATCTCAGTAATTCACCAAATGCCCAGAAGGCCGAGCTTTTACCTTTACCTCAAAGTTTAATTCCGGCAGGAAGCACGTTAAGGTTTTCCTTCTGAAAAACATTCCCAACAACCCTTTCCTCTGTCCGATGAAAAGCCTTTTCTAAATTATGTACTAAAAGCATTTTGCAAACCATAAAAATTAAAAAATTTAAATAAAATATCAAACGGGTCATGAAAGAAGCTGTTTCTCCAGAGTTTTATTGAGCACTCACCAGGGTCTTCCACTGAAGTTCATTCTTCTCTATTCAAAATCATCACCCTGCTTCCCTTGTATAATTAGAGTGTTACATGCATAGCAAAGAAATATTCAGTTATACGATTTCTATTTAAAAGTTCCAGATTTTAATGTAAAAATATAAGTTATATATGAAAATATATAAGAATGTTCTTTAAAAACAATAATGCCCAAAGGAAAACATAGGAAAGGGGGTCCATAGAGGTCAGTTAGATCTCCAGCATGAGAGTGCAGATGTGCATTTTCACGCAATCAAATTTAATTTTAGAAGGAATCTTTGGAGAGTCTGAAACTTTTTTTAAAAAGTAAGTGATAGTGCTGTACTTATTTTATTGAATTCAGAAAGTTCTGCTTAGGGGACTTAGGATCTGGATCCTATGTATAGACTCAGCAAGCCTAAAACTTAAAATTTCAGAATTTGGTTGCTTTTTTGTTTCTAGCACTAATCATCACCTGTGAATCTGTGAAACTATAGACATAATAACTTACATTTACTTTTACTTCCTAAAAGGTCTTTTGATTTTCATGATTGTTTCTTTCATTTTGTTGTTACTTTTTCCTTTGGCCATAGAAAAGGGACAGACCTCAGGATGGATATTACTCAGACTTCTTGGTTACAAGCAACAGAAACTTCTTCTGACTAACCGAAACACACACACACACACACACACACACACACACACACACACAAAGAATGTGCTGGAAGACTGCAGACTCAAATCAGAGGAGACAGGGAAGTGAGGCTGGCTTGTATCTTTGGAGGGCTGAGGAACACCAGCAGGAGCAATCTGACTTAAACCGCACTAAGAGTGAAGAGAGCCGGCTGTTGCTGCCATCGATTTTCTAATACCGAAGATGTTCCCAACGTGACTTCTTCCTGCATCGAAGCAAGGCCAAAAGATGAAGGGAACGGTAGCCTCTTCCAAGATTATATACAAATGAAAAGCGCTTCCTCTCCTCCAAGGTGACATTAGGATGCTATAAGAAATATGAGACTGAATACTCTTCAGTCAAGAAAATCACAAGCAAGGACAGAAGTTAATGGAGGAACTGATCAAAAGGGGAATTACAAAACAATGAACATGCACAGGTTTCAGGCAAATTCATGAGGGTCAAAATTTATCTTCCTAGTATCCTAGATATGAGACCTTGTGTAAAGAACTTAAAGAACTTAAGTTTCTCTACTGTGTTTTTCATCTAAAAATACTATCACTATAGGGATTTTCTTAGTATTATCAATAATCCACCTGACCTACAGACTTAATAAATAATATCAATTGCAAAAATGACAGAAATTCCTCTCTCATCAACTTATGCCCCCAGGATAAGCCCTATCTCCTGTATCACTAATCCTTCTAGGCTGACATCCTCATAAGAGAAGTGCTCTTTTCTCTAGTTACAAAAATCCCACACATATCTCCAATTTACTTCAGAATACCACCAACTGATCTTCATTTCTTTTCTTTCTCTCAACCAATTACGAAAAGCTCATCATTCTAATCTTTTTCAATTTTAACATATGTTGTGATCATCCAGATTTTCCCTTTGCTATTAAGTGACCATGGAAATGTATTGTTTTGAGCAAGCCTTATCTTGAAAAAAAAGTGATGATTTTCACATCATTAAATCTTATCACCTTCATTCCATAAAGATGTGTTCTTTTATCTTGACCAGCGTGGTCAGATTTTTCTCAGGAAAATCCACTTTCAAAAAAATGAGATTTTTAGTTGCAGGAGAAATGACTTAAAACCTAAATATTCAGGTGAACCAAATTAGAGACACTGGTGACTTGAGTCTCAAAGAAAAAGTAAATCCTTATAATGCAATCGTTAAGATTCAAAGAAAAGATGGGCTGTCTCCTCCTAACATCAGTTAGATCTCCAGCATGTGAGTGCGGCCATGTGCATTTTCACGAAGAGCCACTGGCTGCTTCAGCGCTGTAGCTGAGCAGATGGGCCTTCCGAGTGCCGTGATCTCCAGCCAGGCTTCCAGCTTGCCTGACCCCAGAAGCTGTGGCTGGTGCCTAGTGAAAAACCTGTTCCTACTGAAGTTAGTTGGATAAACACAAACCCACCAATGAGCTTATGCTCTCAAAAAATGTATGCTTTAAAGAACTTAAGGGCTTTGGCAACAACAACAATAAAAAATCCATTTACCCCATGGATTATTATCTCAATTATAGATAATTAGCAGAGAAATATATTTACATAAATCCAAGTTATCTTTAGTGGAAGGTGATAATTATAGTTTACAAGGGTGTTAGTATAATCTTTTGTAATCCTTATGATCCCTTGAATAGATGTCAATTATCTCTAGTTTGTATAAACATACAGTAAGTTAATGTAGGTAATTGTTTTTTTTTTTAAATTTGTAACATTAAGGGCAACATTTGTCTTGCAACCACTTAGCAGATTAAACTGGGCAGCAAGTCTCTGCCTTTCATTTAGAGAATTTTTATGTGCTAATGTGCTAATTTGTGTTGCATGTAAATATTGCTAAATTTAAAAAGAAGCAAAAGACTCTACACTAATTAATTTGTGTTGCAAATATATTACTTATGAAAATTGATTAAATATAAATAACACATTGCTACAGATGATGCTATATATTATCCAGGTCTTTTTCATTTCAAAAGACATATGGTTAGGCAGATGACAATAATAGGTTTAATTTTGTGTACTATAAACTGGTTCACAGGGAAAAGGGAAGAATTACATTAGCTAGAAAAAGTTAGGTACTAATTGCTGAAACCTCATCATTTTGGTTTCTACTCTACTTTTATAATTATTTGTAACTCTCTATTATTCTTTAGACCTTACAGTCTTACTAACATAAAGATCATGTCTTCTATCATAAATGACAATCTTGGAAATTTACACAGAGCCGAGAACATAGTAGGTGCTTACTTGCTGAATGCAGAATAATTATTACAGCACCCTTTGGCATCTCTGTATCATTTTCTCTGCCACTATCATTACTCCATTTTATCAAATCTTTTACTCTCAGCCTTCTTGGGTGGTATTGTTGACCTAAAATGAAATATAAAACAGTCTCTTCTCTGATGCATTATACAGTCTAGTTTTAGAGAGATCCTTATTGCTTTGGAAATACATTTTTAAATCCATTAATGGATAGGCTTACGGTACAGAGGAAGAAGAGATCAATGCCCAACACATCAAATATAAATGTAAATGAGCTGTCAGTGCAATTGAGATTAAAATGACAGGATAGTTTTATCCACTTCACTCATTTGGTGGTGAGGCTGAATACAGTGCAAGCCATCAGCTCTGTGAAAACATAAATCCTAAGTGTTGCTGTTTGTGACTGACTGCATTTATCTGTAACTATGTGTGTGTGTCTACATCCCATTTCTGAATATGTACCTGTGACTTTACGTGTGTGTCTCTAGAGACACTGCAGAGAGGAGCACCCCTTAAATCAGAACCGCCAGCACTTATTTGTTGAGTTTACTATCTTCTTCCCACCATCATGAACTGCTTCCTTCAGTTCATTTCCCCAGACCGTGTGTTGCTTAGAAGTTTCCTGGTTGTCTAAGACCATGGACAAATTCATGAGAGGACGGGCTAAACCTTAGCTGCCACCTGCTGAGCCTAGCTAAATTCCACTGATGGTTCCTGAATTCCCGTGATGTCATAGTCTCTCTTTCCTCACTAACTTTTAGGTGGTGAAACTATCCCTGGGTCTGGTGGTCTTAGAAATAGGCTCTAATTTGCATTTGTATGAGAGGAAACAGAGGAACAAATTGATGTTTCTTTTTTTAACTTCTTGATAATCAGTGAAAGACTACAGTTGATACTACGTCTCAAACATCTTTGGGTAAGTCGGAAAAAAATACTAACAGAGGAAAACAGACACTGTTCCAAGCTGTTAGAAATTTGTGGTTTGCTAATCAATTGCCGGACTTGCCTTGAGGGATCCCAACGTTGGAAAAATGGATTCTAAAAATCTGGTGCTTGACCCAAAGTACAGCATTGTTAATGAAAACGCCAACTGAAGCACACAGCATATGGCAAAGGCCTCCACGGAGCTAGCTGTGCCCTCCTCTCTGAACCAAAGACATCAAGATTGAAAGGCAAGCAGCTTGACACGCCAAGGCGTTTTCAGGCTAGAACTGTGAGATGGCAAAGTTCTGTTGAAGCAGGGCAGGGCTTTTCCTGCACTTCTACTCACAGGCAGCTTCAAGAAACACAGTATCAGTGACAGAGGGACACAGGTAGCTTGAGGGCCGTATATCAAAGATTTGATAGTTATTGATCAGCATCTTTTACTCAGGTGGCTCCTGGGGTGATGAGCGTAGGCATAGTGTAAACAGCTGTCCCAAGGAGGAGGTAGGTCCTCTCGTGTACACAGTGGTATCCCATACCACAGAAGGACTTGTGATGGGTACCTAGACATTTACCTCAAAAGTAAAGTCCTGTGTGCACAAAACTTGAAGGAGAATATTATAGTGACGGGATTTCAGGTAGTCTCTCTCTGTGGTCAGAGTCCTTGGTGTTTGTGAGGTTTCCTTCATCCTCACTTAGTAGATTAGTCCCTCTGCCTTTTGTCCCCCCTCCGTGGCAATTGATCTCAGTGAGGGACATCATCCTCTCCCCACCCCTGCCAAGGCTTACACCTTGAAAATTCCTACATGTTTTCAGTTTCCTCCCCTCCCAAAATTAGAAATCTTCATCTGAAAAACTGAAAATAATGAGAGTGTGAAGAAATGAGAACTGTTCTCCATCTTGACATAAGCATAAAATTGTACAATCATTTTAGAATATAACTCAGCAGTTTCTTAGAACTGAAAATACACCTAGTGTATGATATATCATTTCTCTTAAGTGTTTATCTGCAAAGTGACATCATATACAGAAAAGACTCATCCATGAACATCTGGACTATATTTTTGATAATAGAAAAAGTTACAAGCAGCTTAAGTAAGTGTTTATTAAGAGAACAAAATATATAAATTATGATGTATGCCTTAATGGAATAATAATCAGCAATGAAAAGAAAAAGTAGTGTAGACCTTTAAAAACATCCTACTGCACACAAAAAATATAAGATTTATCAATATAACTTTTCAAATTGAAAAAGCAAATGAATAACATAAGTAAATTTCAAAGGTATTATACTAAATAAAACATCTTCACACAAATAGAGCATTTATTATGTGCTTCCACTTGTATACAGTTATTGAACCATTTTATTTGACTGTGGTTAAAATATTTTTTTTAATGGCTGCCTCCAAAGAAAGGGGAAAAAAAGATTTTCCTGGATGAAGTAAAGGAAAGGAAAATTTCTAGGCATGGCAGCAATGTTCCGAATCTGGAAGGGAGTTTACTACAGAGGTCTATATTTTCTTTTGAAAAATTATTGAATGATAGAGTTAATATTTATAGATTTTAATATAACATGTAATAAAGTCTATCAATACTTACTGACGTATGCTGCAATGTTTGAGGGTAAAATTATATCTGCATCCTATTTTGAAATGCACCCTTAAAGTAAAGACTGATGGGATGAACAGTGGGCTAAATTGATAATTATCTGATAAAATAGTACAGCAAATTGCTATAGATGACGAGTGAAAATGTGTTCACTAAAGAATTACTGTAATTTTTGTATGCCTGAAATATTAAGAAAATATTGGGAAAATAACAAGGAAGATCCAAAAACCAAGCCTACTACCCCAGTGGATGGGACGTACTGCAGGAACAAAGGTTGAAGGCAGCAGCCGGTCATTGGCCCCTCCTGATGTCCTCTCCATAGAGACAGGCAGTTTGGTGGGACTTCGTCAAGGCTGACTCCAGGCGCTCCGGGGTTCTGGTGTGCCTACTGTCATTATGTTACAGCCGGCAGGCAGGCAGGATGAATAATGATGTGTGTCACAGAATGGAATAATAATATCACTCTGATATCAGGCGCACCACTGGCATTCCTTATTCTCTGCCCAGGCAAACAAAGGCAGAGCACTTGGGCAGACCCTGGTGTGCAGCACAGAGGGGTGCAGAGAAGTGCTGGAATACTGGGGCATTTTATTTCTTGGGTGTTTGTCAAGGAAGAGTCACCACAGGATTGATGTGAATATACTCATCGTTCCCAGGAATAATGTTTGGAGTAAATTCTGACTTTGCTGCCAAAACACCAGCTTTTTGATCCCAGGAGATAATGATTTTTCTCAAGACTTGGGCTTAGAGAACAGGGCTTGTTGGACATCAGAGTGAGGCCAGAACCTTTAACACGCAGATCATCAAAGGTATCAGGCACAAAGGGAAAAATAAAACATTTAGGCAGCAAGATAGCACCAAGTCAGGGGTCAGCTGATGTGCTAAACAGTTTCCATGAGCAGCATATTGAAAAGAAAAGGTGAGGAGACAGGCAGAACGTTTTTTAAGTATGAATCCACAGCAGGGGAAAGTGTAGTGCAACCCCGTTGTGCCAAAACCAGAGACAGTTTGTTCATGATGCAAAGTAAGTTTTCCAAATGACAGGCCTTATGTTAATGGAGATCTCTCCTCTGAGTTAAACCAGTGACAGATTTCTGAGGCAACAGAGAACAGCAGACTCAAGGGGGCTTGCGTGGCTGAGCTCTTGGGTCCCTCTAGAGACTCCAATCAATCATTATTTTCAGGTCTAAGACCAATTGTATACAGACACTCAGTCAGTTGATTGTCAAGTCACTGGGAGCAAAAATTTATTTCTTAAGTCTTTAAAACCAAAGAAAGAAAAGAAAAGAAAAATGATTAAGATGTGGTATGCATGTACCACTTCTTCAAGGCCAATGTAATTATTATGGGATATAAGCACATACTAATTAAAAGATCAACATGGGGTGGCTTGTCAGGGGAAAAAAGAAGGAAAGAAGATCACGTGTTTGCTACAGGAGAAAACATTCTACATCTATGGTTAGAAATACTATCCCAGAAGTCATTTGACCCAAGGAACAGCACATGAACATTGATTCAGGTTTTTTAAACAGTGTCGTCAAGGAATTTTCTTGGTGAAAGCTTGCCTGAGGCACTTTTTTAAAAGCTCCTTGCACATCCCCGTTGGTAAAATTAGTCTGAGAGAGAGAAAGCAAGTGGCATTAAATCTTTATGGGAAACGATAGAGGATCTTGGAACTAGTGGCCACCATTTGCAGTAGAAATGATCCAAAAGTTGAGAAGCCTATTTGTGGCCTTAAGTGCTTCCATATACTGGGCCAGAAAGGCTGTAGGCATAGAATAAGGGCATGAATCAAGGCATCTGCACCTACACCAGCCCACAATTGCATACCTTGTGCTCAGTGAATCTGGCCATTTTCACACGATTGTATATTGAAAAAGGAAATGTATAGGAAATATGTCAAGAAATGAAAATTGCATGTTTTATGGATCCAATAAATTTGTATCTAGGCAAACATTTCAAAGTGCACCAAGCCAGAAAGGTATTGCTCTATCGGGAAGAGCACACCTCTGAAGGCTGTGAGCAAAGAAGCTTCTAATTGTAAAAACCAAGCTTGTCAATTCAACCGGACACTAAATTGGGTTTAGCATATTTTGATAGTGAAGGCAAAAGAAAAGTCTGGGTTTGCTAAAAACAAAATATATACATATTCATCTCCAGACTTGTTTTATTCCCTAGCATTTAACACAGAGATCTACATAAATGAAGAGTTTTGAGTAGCATAATGAAAGACTTTAAAACTTTCTAAGTTTTAAAATACACATTTTAATAAAAATAAAAACTTGGCTTCTTGGATGTAAATCTTCCAAGTTTTTCAGATGCAAAATGAACCCTTTATCCAATCTTTCTAAACTTTACTGAAGTAAAAATTATGATGAATTATTTGTCCTATGCTTTAAGGTCCCAGAAGTCATATTTACTTGCACAAGAGTAACATGAGGCACCAATGGAGTTCTATAATTTAGGTAACATTATATCTCTTCACTCTTGAGGGCTTCGAAAGACTATAAGATTTAAAAATTGGGTTTTTTAAAATTTTTTTTCTCTTTGGGATTTGGAAGTTTGATTGGGAGTAATGAAATCAATTTTCATTATCTTCAGGAAGAAAAGTGTTTTATCTTTGCCCTATAAATTACAGTTCAGATGTAAGAAAAATAGAAACCAACTCTGCCGCGCGTCTTTGTATGAACGCTTGTCTGACGAACCTAAGCTTGCTGACCGAAGTCGGTGACTCAGTACTTTGCCTGCCAGACATACAGAACTCAAACCACTTGGAATTCCTGCAGCATGAGAGTTCAGAAGCAACATGATACATTTAGTGTTGGTCATCTGATACCATTTCCAAACTTCTGTGAAGCTGACATACAGAAGAAAAAACAGCTCGCTGCTCTGGTTTACACATTTCACAGTATTATAGAGCTTTCTTTCTTATGTGGCTCTGTTTTTCATATTACAAAAGAGGGCACAAAACCCCAAATAGGTTATGGAACTTAGCCTAAGTCTGACAGCTAGTAAGGAGTGAAACTAAAATCCGCCCTGCTATTTCGAGCCCAATGCATCTCAACATTACCCTACCATTTCTAAGTTATTACTGAATGCTTTTAAACCATCTAAACCATTTCCCAAATTATAGTATTACATGGCTTTTTAAATTGTAAGGCAGTGTTTTGCATTACAAAAGTTCTTTGACTTTGGTGGAAGTCTAGGGTTGAAATACCTGTTTGCATAACTTCCTAAATGTTCTCTCTGTACCAGCACACCCTAACCTTCTTTGTCCAGATTTCCCTGCCTCGTTGTTGGTCATGTGTACCGATTTCACAAATGACTTTCATTATTGGAAATTGACGCATTGTCTTACATTATTTTTTTCCTATGTGACTCAAGAGACCAGCCTATATTTTAGATAAAACCAAGTTGATTCAGGCTTGCTTTGTGGCACTCTGCAACTCCTCACCCCAGGCACAGCAACAGGTCCAGATTCTATCAGAGATAATGGGAACATGGTATTTGAGAGGACCTGCCTGTTGTCATCCACTCGTTGTTTCAGCTATACCTGTGACAACTAAATTATGCCTCGGGGGACTGGTGGCAGGCAATACCATGCTACTTCATTCTCCCACATTTTTGGCTAGGACATATTGGTTATGCAGATCAGTTTTGGCAGACTTGTACATGCATATAACGTACTGTAATCATTTCCCCTCATCGCTGCCCTTGCCCCGTCCTCCCTCCCAGGCTCACATGTTTTTGAGGAGAGGGATAAATGTGCATCATGTATTTTGATCACAATTCTAATAAATGATGCCACTAAAGAAACCATTGAGTTAAAAAAGATCATCTTAGAGCTAGCTTTCGGGTTGCATGAATTTGTCAAATTAAAGTTGAGGAAAGGACTACAAAATTTTGAAATAAAATTAGCTCATGTTCCAAAACCTATCCCATTCTAGTTATTCATTAAAGCCAAATAATTCGACAAGGATAACCTGCTTGTTTTTTCTCTGACTCTGCTAAGCAACCTCCCCAACACAGTCATAGAGTAACAATGTCACTGTAACAACAAAGGAAGCTCACTCGGGTGAGCTTTTCTTCTTTTGCCCTAATTCCATAATTACGATGGCTGACATTGTCATTTATTTGGCATTTTTCTGAAACCAGTGATTATTTTTGTTCTTGTACTTACTTGTAAAGGTTACTGATAATTGAATCCCTTTGTGTTTATGCTTTTTAATGATCTGGGTGCTCTACTTTGCACATATCCGTTTTTTGAGTTTTGATTGTCACCCACTTTTATTCAGGTCCTTTTTTATCGTGATGTTCTTTCATCAAATAAGGGCACAATGTGACTAGAATAAATTTTGATATATTAAGTTTCACTTGATTAATGTAGAGATGAAATAGTCACTCTAAATTTTAAAGTAGCTGCCCACATTTCTACTGGAAAATTAATACAAATTAATGCTTACCTGCATTCACTGGCTGAATAAGTGTTGATTTTATTGTGCACCTATTATAAGACAAGTACTATGTTCATCCTTGACAGTACAATTAGACTGTGGTTGCAAAGAGCCAGGAGAGGATTGCAGAAAAGAAGGATTGGTGCTTAGTGGGGGGACTTTCAATCAAGAAGAAAGAAAAGTTCTCAAGATTGATGGTGCTGAAGCAAGACAACGGAAAGCATTTAATGACCCAATTTTAAGTGAACCATGCACTTAAAATTGGCTAAAATGATCACTTTTGTATTATGCATATTTTATTATAACAGAATAAAGAAAACTAGCTTCTCAAGACATTTACAACCTAATGGAAGCCATCAGAAGTTAATAGATTGTTACTGATTACAAGAGAGTGTGAGAAACTCCGTGACAAAGGAATAAGTTCACTCCTAAGTAAACAGTAAGGAGGGATCTCTAGGCCAAATGGGGTGTGTATGTGTTGGGGGGTGGGAATCAAATGAATGGATCACTTTATAGAGTTGGGTAACAGAGCATTAGTGAGGTGGGTAAACGTGGAGTTGGACAACGTCAGCAGAGCTCTAACTGTACAGGCATCGCGAGGTAAGGCAGTGAACATACTAGTGAACATCTAGTGGCCTGGATGTCTCCCTCAACACCTGGGAGTATCTAGAGGTTCAACTCCCACCTGCATCCCTTCTGTGCCTTTGGCTTTGTCTATTTTATTGAATAATCCCCACTGACATTCAAATGCACTGGTGTCTGTCCATCTTTAAAACACACACATACCCACATTTCCTCATTCTTTCAGTTTATATTTAGTCCAATCTAGTCCTGCAAGAGAGAGGCTATTCCAGAGGTTTGCACACAGTGACGGCAGGAGGATTAGCCTGAGATTCTAGCCCACTTATATCCTTCAACAGATTGCAAAACTTCTGAGTGAGGTTTAAATGCCTGTAAGGGCTAATGCAATTGTCTTCCCATTTAATTAATTTTCAAGTCCAGGAATGAAAAGAGTTAACAGTAAATTGTGAACTCTCCAAATCCTAGACAAATTAAAACCTATTGCATAACAAAGGGCAAGAATAAGCCCAAAGGGGGATCATGAATACAGCGTGGTTGTTCCCAGTGAGGTCTAGTCTGTGCTCAAGTTGTACCTGAAACAGTGGGGCCTGAGTGTCTGTAGAGGGAGTTATAGCAAAAGGGAAGGGAACCTAAACAGGCTCTTCTACCGGGTCTCTAGAATGGAAGTGACGTCCTCAATATCAGCTCTTATAAGCTGCGGGAGAGAGCCTTGCTACTACCGGCAGTAATGTAATTCTTGCCATCGTGAGACTTTAAGCAGGGTGGGCTGCTGTAGCTTCTTCATGCCAAGGCTTTACAGAAACAAACATACTCATGCAACATAAGCGGCACAAGAACTGCATTTTATTAACCCCAGAGTGTGTTTGTAGGAATCAGTGTCAGAACAAAAGGCGCCTTGGAGACTCACTAATAGCCTGCCTCCTGCTTGGGTTATCAAGACAGAATGTTTCACCCTGAGATTCAAGGACAACAGAAGGGAAGTCCAGGGTGAGGAGGCTACCAAGCACAGGGCTCAGCGAAGCACATACTGATGACTCTCTGAGGTTTGCCAGTGATTTAGAATAAATTTAGAAGATGTGTCAAGTAGACATTACGAAGTAAAAGAAGTACTGTTTTGTGATTAATCTCATTTTTAACTCCTAACCAACATGGCTGTATATACATTACTCATTAAATATATTACAGGACACTATACGATGATATTAAAAGTAAACATTTCTTGCATAATTAAGTTATGGTCCAGAAGTGCTCAAATCATTCTTTACAATAATCACCTAAATTTACTTCCGAGTAGTCTGGCTCCTGCTACTAATCATGGTTAAGTATTAATACTCTTTAAAATACAACATATGCTTCCTTAAGAATTAAATTTTTTTCATCTTTTGCTTCTTTGTGAGATCCACCACTAGTCCTATTATTTTATTTTTTACAAGGGTCACTAGGCAGCTAGGCATGGTAACTATTGTTCATTCAGGCCAGGACTGGAACCAACTGCACGTTTGTATTGCAATGTGAAGCTACATTTAAAGCCAGCCACCAGCCTTCACATCAATCACTTTATTTCACACAGTAGTCTTAATATCTGTGCCCCAGAGCATTTTAAATATGCATGTGGACATATTAAGATGCCTTCAAGTTTTGGCATAAGTAGATTATCAGTGTAACCTAAAGGAATTACTCCAATTCTACAAAGAAAATACAAATCACTGAACACATCACGCATCTTTCCTTTATCCCATTTCCTAGATCCAAGGCAGAGAAACACTTTTTACTATTGTTATGAGAATAACATAATAATGCTAAAATGCCATATGCTTCTGCACTTGTTTTCTAATAATTATCAACTCATTTATCTTTTTGACAACCCTGAGTAACAAAGGGAAAACCAATATTATTTCTATTTCATAATGAGGAAACTGAGGTAAAAAACGCATGAGAAATTTGCCCAAAGTCGGACTTTATTCACAATTAAGTTAAATAAAGAAAAGACAGGAAAATAAAGAAATTTGGAGCAAGTTAATCAGTGTTCCCTATTGTTGAAAGTAGCCCTGGGTTGCTCTGCCATCGAACAGCAGAACAACTAATAAGATTTCTCTCACCGATAAAAATATACTTGTATCGAAGTTGCCAACTTTTCACAGGCTCTTCAAATAGAAGAGGCTGTGCTGCAGACATGAAATAAAAAAAAAAAAAAAAAAACTGTGCGATCTCAACACCTTAAAACACCACACTCTATTTCTCCTTAAGTTGGAGTCCAGCAAAGCCCAGTTATTTTTCTCAACGATTCCTCTTCAAGTAAAGAAGAACCTGGTCACATGGGGAAGTGTCACCGTGCAGTAAGGTAGCTGAAGCAAGAGGTTTCTATGGTTTCCAAAGAAGGACAAAGGAAGACAGAGGACAGGATCGCACAAGAACCAACGCCAGTCCTGAATTTGGCGTACACTGATTCTGACCTTATGCCATGAAACATAAATTAATCACATGCTAGTCCATGTTAGTCCATTCAGAAATGCCACAAAGTTGGTTGCTGATCAATACCAAGAATGTGTTTTTCACAATTCTAAAGGCTGAGGATTGAAAGATCAAGATGTTGAACAGATTTGATGCCTGGCTGGAGCCTGCCTTCTGTTTCACAAAGTAGGCCTTTTCACTACGTCTTCCTTCGATGGAGGCTATGAGACCTCTCTTGGGCCTCTTAAGAGGGCAACCATCCTATTCATGAGAGTTCTGCCCTCGTGACCTCACACCTCCCAATAGTCTTAGCTTCTATTATTGTCATGTTGAGAGTTAGGAGTTCAGCATAAAAATTTTGCAGAGTAACTAGCCAGGTGTGGTGGCACAGCCCTGTAACATCAGCACTCTGAGAGGCAGGGGCAGTATAATTGCAAATTTGAGCTCATCCTGGAGAAGTTGACAAGCCCCTTTCTTGAAACTACAAAAAAAAAAATGAAATGAGTGGGACTATAGTCTAGTGAGAAAAACTCTTTACTCTGTTTTTGGATAACTCCCTAAAAAAAAAAAAAAATTGCGGGGAGACACAAACATTTACACCAAAGTAGCCTCAATCCAGAAGACTCAAAAGTGTGGTCTTAGATGAGCCTTATGTGATGCCTAGGAACACGCAAAAGAAGCGACACCTGGCCGCATGGTGACACAGTCCCTGACAAAGACCAGCCTGTGTGTGTAAGACCGAGAGGACAGGGGCTGTGTGCTGGAAATCATTGGACCGACTTTTGGGAAAACTGGGGTGTGATCCCACTTTTGGGGGTACCTCTTAATTTTATTTTGGGCAAACTCCTTATTTACTAGATGTTAATTTAATACTTAGCTATAAAATAAGATATGGATCAAATGTGATGACTATGATAATATCATATATGCTACAAATGATTGTCATTTAATGAGTGCTTACCATGCAACATGTGCTGAGTTATTGGCTTGCTTTCTTTTTCATCGCTGTGACTCAATACCCAAAATCTACAACTTAGGGAGGAAAGATTTATTGTAGCTTACAGTTTCAGAAGGTCACAGTCCATCCACAGGTGGGCAGCTAGAAAATAGTGGGAGCACATGGCAGAGCTGAAGCCGAGGCAGGGCCAGGGCCAGAGCTCCAGCAGCTGAGGTTCTTACATCATGGTGGAAGAGACGCTGAGAGGGAAGGGCGAAACCAGCACATGCCCCTCCAGGTCAAGCCCATGCCCCTTGCAGCCAGGTCCCACCTCCCAGTCCTACATAGTATTCATAGGAACAAGAGGCTTTTCGGGGACACTCTAGACTCAAACCAAGACAGTTATATCCTTTAAATTTTATCTCATGATTTCCTAAGCCCAACTTTTAACTTTTTTTTTTTTGTCTACAAAGGGAACAGAATTCAAAATCTTCATATCAGTCTAGAGGACAGACTATAAGACAGTAGTGTTACGTTGTGTTTGTAAGTGTAAGTGAGCAGAGAATAACACTCATTTTCTCTCAGAATGTTTCAGTTTAGAAAAGATTGGATCTTATTAGAATAAAAAGGAAAGATTCTATCTTTGGTAGTCACAATTTTTCTCTATTTTTATAAATCACATTTTTTTTCCTTTTATCTCGAAGAAACCTTTGTTCCATATCTATACTAAGGCATGCTTTGACATTGCCTGCCTAAATCACAAAGGAAATAACAATTTCCAGGGTCCTAGATTTCTTTATGAATTGTAAGCCAAGGAAATAGAATATGGAATTTATTATGAGAAAGAAAAAGCCTGCATGCTGACCACAGAGTTTTCTTTTGGGGACAAAAACATCAGCCCTACAACTATGTCTTGGAACTCTTTTTCACTGGGACTATTGTGAAATGAAGAGGATTTGCTCCATAAACCAAATTGTACTCTCAAAAACTAAACTACAACTGGTTCTAAAACACGTTTGTTGGCAACATAGAAAAAGTGTTACTTACCCAGTACCAGATTAGTCTTCAGTGTAACCTAGCATATAGTTTTCTCTACATGGTTTCTTCTTCAAAACCACTGGGTAAAAGACTCCTGACAGGTGAGGGCTCACTGCAAATGTTGAGCCTCTCAAAACTTTGAGTCTTATTGGAGAATGAACGATACATCTGAATACTCACAATTTTTCCAACTCATAACAAGCACAGGTAAGAAAGGTGACTTGTTAGAGAAAAAGAAAAGTTTCACTTTTGCACGTTCTCTCCAACAGGATTTTAAGTTACTAGTGAAATGAATTTGTCCTTCATGATGGTAGGTAGCCAAGCAATGATAAATGATTGCAAGAAATCCTCTTCTGGAACTCCAGCTCCAGTAGACTTCACTAAACTTACAGGCTGTATGACGTGTCAAAACGATCTCCCTTTGTCTCCCATTCAAAGCGAGTTCGACTCTCAGCAATGCCAGCATACGTAGTTAGCTGTAATAAAATCTAGCACATCTTCAACTGCATTCGGTCGCTATTATCTCTGCCTGGAGACTATTGTCCCTCTTCTAAAGGGAAAAAAATGTGACTTTATGGTTTATAAATATTGTTGCTCTTCCTAAGTCCATACAGAAAAATATTTATCAATAAAATCATTAATTATGTGAGTTTCAGAATTTTGCTTTATTAAAGACGCTATAAAATAGAACATACACGATGTCCTCCATCTCAATAAACTTCACGCTACAATTCTAAACTAAGCTATCAAATCATATTTCTAACTACATTCAATTTAAAAAATAATTCTTCATTCAAAATTTCCAATCCTTAAAAATTTTAAACAATTATGTTCTGAATCACAGTTTAAAAAATACATGTATATTAAAAATAGCATTTGTGTTACTAAGGAATCTAACCCTAAACTAAATTATTCTAGGTGCTTCTGGCCAACTGTTTTTCAACCTATACTATATATTAAAATGCCCCAAGGAGATTTTGAAAACACTAATGTCCAGGTCACACCCTAGACAAAATAAATCAGAATTGCTCTGGGTAGGTTCAAGGCAGTAGTATTTTTTTAAAACACACCCAGGAGATCCTAAAGTGTCAACAAAGTTGAGAAGCACTGCTCTAAGAGAAGACTGAATCAGGTTGACATATTTATTATTTAAGAATTAAATTTGAAAAAAAAGTATTCAGCTTATAGACTTGCCATCATTAACCTAATCCTTAACAATTTCCCATCATTTGTCATAACCTGTTTATGAACTGTTTTTTTTTTTTTCCTATCTCATGTTGAACATGCCAGTAAGGGCGGCTCTGACTTCCTCTTATAAATAATAGCATGTATTTCATTACCATAAGGCTAAAGTTGTCCAAGAAATTGGCCTTTCTGGACAGTGTATTTGCATCTCCGGGTGCCAAGGGCAGCTATCTGATTTAAGAAAGTCTTCTCCATTTCCTCCCCTTCTTTATTCCGCTGGGACCTGTGAGAGCCCTCACCATTTACCTTTGCACTAACGAGGGTAAAGTGCCTGAGCTACACATTGCACTGCGGGCACACACACTTAACAAGGGGATTTATGAGGTGTGTGCTTGCCGGAATGTCTCTAATGCTCAGGTGCACTCATCCCAAGCCTTAAATTGGCTCTCTCGGTGCTATTTTAATCTATACGACCCAATCACATGCAGCCTGCAAATGCTGAGTTCAAAGAAATGCACATACTAATGTGCAAAGGATGTGCTTTCTGTCAGAGAGTACCATTGTTAACTGTGACTGAAGGGACATGAATCTGGCTAAAGACAGGAAACATTTTTTTATGATTATTGAATTGCAGAAGGAAGACATCTGAAAGGTAAAATTCAAATCTTTCTGGATACTTCAATAAAAGAAGGACATCTGCATATGGTGATGAAGGGCAGTACTCCAACAAGCAAAGGCTTTAAGGGTCATCTTATGCCATGCTAAAGGCGCTGAGGCATCACTCAGGCCTGTAAGGAGTCCCAGACCCATGCGTTGGTCGTGTCCTTTTACTTTAGTTCATCTGCCTTCAAAGAGCAGATATTCCCTACCTGAACACAAACATTTTGGTCAGGTTCCCACCAAAAGAGGTCTAGGACCTGGGGTCATAGCTCAGCACTTAAAGCATTTGCCTAGCAAGTGCAAGGCTCTGGGTTTGATCCCCAGAATTATATAAACCAGTAATGGTGGCACACACCTGTAATGTCAGCACTCAGAAGTCTGAGGCAAGAGGATTGTCATGTGTTGGAGGCCAGCCTGACCTACGTCATGAGTTCAAGTTGAACCTGAACTACAGATCGAGACCCTTTGTCAAATACACACACACACACACACACACACACACACACAAACACATGCACACACATAACATCACAAAAGATGTTTAATAGGACTAAGAGCTTGGGTTTTTATTTTTCCATAATCATCATTACCAACAGCAACAATAACAAAAAAAAAACCCAATAAATTGCATAGAAAGAATTCATGTTCTTTTCCTACCCCAAAGAGCAACCTTCTCTATTTGGGTCTTTGGGAGGTATTCTAGCAGCTAAAAATTCTGTGGGTAGTAACTAATAATGACTTGGGCTCATTAGACACCAGCAGATTAGACACCAGCAGGAATGCCTGCCACTAGGCCTTTGCCAATCAAGGTCTAAATATTTACATTTTAAACACTGGAGCAATTGTAAGGATCTTAGGAGACCAACTGACCCAGTCAGGTTCCTCATGGCAAGACTATACGCAGGGGCTCATGTCAGCAAACTGATACATTTGGTCCAGGGGCATTTCGGTATTACAGTGACTTGTCTGGCTATCCTGAGGGAACCTCTGCTCAATCTGCTAGCATGTGGATTTGCACAATTCTAAAATTAACCCACGGATCAGAAAGTGAACTTTATTTAGGATTTTTGCTGGTGATTTTTGTCCTGACCCTTCTGTTAGTTTTTTCTTGTTTCTTATTAAAATAAAGTATCTTGGCAAGCATCAATGAGGAAGAGTTCAAACCGGAGAGGAAGGAAAGAAGGCTGAAACAAAGTGAAATTAAACAGGCCATTGTAGCTAGACAATGATTCCAATTATGTCAACAATCTTCCCCCTCCCCATGCCTTTCCTTACATCCCGGGTGTGCGCAGGATTCGCAGCCATAGGTTTCTGCCACTCACAATCAGGTTCTCCATTTATCAACTGTGCCTTACACCGGAGTCAGCAGAATCCAAAAGCACAGACACGGTAGTAATGACAATCTGAGGACAGCCTCCTGCAGACAGTAATGACTGCTGCCTGAAGCAGGTGCTGAGATGCAGCACCATTTGCGTTAATCAGCATCCCTATTCCACCCTCTATCCCGGTACTAACTATGATATCTCTCGGAGGCATGCGACAAACCAGCAGTCAATTGTGTTTGGTCATTCGGTGTGCACAGAAGGAAACGAGCTTCTGTCACAAGCAAAAACTTGTCCTGGGCCAGTTCTCCTGGAGGCCAGTTCTCCTGGACGTAACTCAACTTCACAGCATTCATAGATTAAGTTGTGAGAAGTCTGAGTCCCACAGCTACGGCATCATGATTTCTGCATCTTTTATGCTATTAACCTTTATTCAATCTAATCGCAAAATGTTCCTCTTTATTTGGTCTCAGACTGCATTTAATAGCTGTGGCCAGATTGACAGTCTGAAAGATTGAGCCATACAGCTCCAGCCAGTGATGTCCTCAGGCACATTCCAATAGGTGGTGTCCGAGATGACAGGATAAGGCAGCTGCTCGGAAGCTCCTCCCATCCTTTAAACGTCTTTAACTTTCTAAAAGAAAGCTTCCTCCAAGGAGATGAACTTTTGCTTTAGGTTTTATTCTCCTTAAAAATGTTTACACTATTCAAATGAGCGACTCTAACCCTTATTAGTTATTTTAAACCACAATAAAATTGAATTTATCAGATGCTTTCTCCAAGGAAACTTTGTAACCTAAAGTATGACAGTACAAAAAAAAAAAATAAATCTTATGACTTGAAAGATAAGTGAGCCTGAGGGAGAAGACGCAGCGATGGATAGATGAGCTAAAAAAGCTTGCTGTTGTGTAGTGCACAGTTTTGCCTAAGTGGCTTGGTGCCTAGCTCTCATTAAAAGAGAACAAGAAGAACACAGCCTCCTACTCCCATCCTACCCCCAGGCTAAATCAGCTTCTTCTGTAGTTCTTCTCTAGAGAGACTCATTAGGCAAGGCATGATTTCATACCGTGACACAGGAGGCTACTTACCTTCTATATGAGCTCCTTTTCTTTCCTAAAAATAGTATTTTTAAAGCAAGACACGTTCTCCTAAATAAAAGATTATTCTTCCCAACATCCCTCATACCAACGTATAGCCACATACCTAAGTCCGGTCGGTCACTAAGATCATTAGTTCGGAACTCCCAGGACGGTTATTTAAAGGAAGTTAAGGTTTTGGTCAACTGCTTCCTCCTGGTACCAACCAAGTCTTTGTGGTTAAAATTTTAGTAATAAGTTTGAGTTTCATTTACTTTGAATTTGCTTTGAGTACTCTGACATCCTTGACCTCTGGACTATATCACTTATTGTCTCATAATCTTGAAAATCTCACATTGTTATTGTCTCAGTACCTGAGTTCACACAAATAACGTGATATAAAGACACAAAACCATAATGAATGCTCTCACCTTAAATAAGTGACCACTAACTCTTTTTCTTAATTAATCTTTAAAATTTAGTTTTTATATAAGCTTACCATTTTAGCCATCTTTGAATGTACATTTCAGTGGAAAGATGTCAATGTCACCCTGGCTCAAATATTACTATCATCTAGCTTCAGAATTTTTTTTCTAGTTTGTGAAATTGGATCTCTATACCCGCTAATAATAATGCTCAATTCTCTCATCTTCTGGTCTCTGGAAATTGCCATTCTCCTTCTTATCATTATGGGTATCATGGGGATTATATTTAGCATCTTAAAATTATAACACTCGTTTTATACTTATACCAGCTTAATTTCAATTGCATAGAACATCTCGGCTCTTAAACAGATCTGTTTCTACAAGGATGAGGATGCAAAGGATGCAGAAGGACTTCACATTTTATTTCAGGGCTACACAATTCCATAGTACATCTTCATACCCTACTGCCAGGGCCCAGCTCTATCAGAAATGGCAAAAAACAGTGCCCCTTTCTGCAACAACCCCTAACATCTTCTACCTAGAAAACTTAATATGATGCTCTCTTTAAAAGAGAAATGCTTAAAGGAACCTCGCTACTAATAAGAGCATGTACAGGAGGTGAAATTCAGTAAATCAATAACTAACACAAATTTCTGATTGCATTAGGGGTGCCCCCCAAAAGCCTTATGCATTTGGATGTGGAAGGATAACTATGGAGCTGTCTACTCTCGGCAGATGGGGCCTGGCGGGAAGAGTAGTTGCACAGAACTTGACCTGAAGGACTGTGTGCTGGTTCCGCCCTTCTTCCCAGATGTGGCTTTGTTCTGTCATGCCACAATGATCTCTGTCTCCGATTCCAGCTCTGGCCTCATTCCTCCATTTCTAGCTGCCCACCTGTGAATGGACTATGACTTTCTGAAACAGTGAACTAAAATAAGTCTTTCCTCCATAAAATCGCATATGTCAGATTATTGAGTCACAGCAAAAAAAATACATAATTAAGACATAGGTATTTTTCAGTTAACATGCCCAAAACACTCTTGGTTTCTCTCTCTTCTCTTGCTTTTCCTCATCTCAGCAAATTCTTCTTCAGTTTATCAGTGCACACCCTTTGAGGTTGTCCTTACTTCTCTGTTTTATTCTCATGCAAATTTATATTAATAAGCAGTATTGACTGTCTTCAAATTAAATCTGAAATCAGTACACTTTTCATCACTCTTAAAGCTACTAGCTCTCTCTGGAGCCTGACAACTGGTCTTCTTGTTTTCACCTAGTCCTTTAGTGGGCATATTCTCTAAAACAGGAGCCAAAGTGACCCTAATGACACTAAAGCATAAGTGAGATCATGGCACTGCTCTGCTTCACAGGTGGAACCCCTCCACCTGTAACCCTCAGAGGCTAAATAAATTGAAAGTCTTCCTAATAGCCCATAAGATTCACTCAGTGTGTCCCTGACTTCCATCTCCACAGAGTCAGGAGTGGGATGAAATTTGCCCTGCCATTACTAGGGAAGGGAAATGGGTACCAAATTAATATCTTTTTGACTCTGATTCCCATAATTTTCAGCAAAATAATTAAAAGCCTGAAAAATACAAGAAACCATCCTATCGACCAAGAAAGGGTAGTGGATCCTTAAGTTGAGGAACAAAATCTCAAGTCACTATAGAAAGAAAATCAACACCTATGTAAGAATATTTTTATTATAAAACCAAATTTAGGCCCATTAAATTAATAGATTAGTGTACTTGTGGTATTTCTTTCTTGTGAATTTATCTCTACCTGAACACAAGAGAACAACCCCTTGGCTCCCTAAAATGGAGGTAATTCCTTAGGGTTTTGCCTTACCTCTCTTTTCTAGACAGCCAATTCTGGCATTTCAAAGGCACACAGAGATAAAATGGAAGAGCACATGATGAACAAAATCTCTACCACCACCCAACAACTAGAGGATCCACTATTTCCCGCCTTAAATGTTGACTACTTCCTATATCATTTCTTTTATTGAAGAACAGCATGGTATAGTGTTTACAAACATTACTGACATGTTTTTTCTTATATTTCTCATTAAAAGTGGAAATAAAAATGATGTCTTTTACATTGGGAAGTACTGTAGAAGTTAACTGAGTTATCACATAAGATGCTCATAATAAAAGCACCTACTTCCTTACAAATGCTGAGTGGTATTTGCCACTGTGGTTTATATCATTGAAATGTTATCATTAGTAACATCATCATACACGCCAGTTTATTTCACATAATCTGAAACTTGGCTAATGATTATTACAGGCTGCATTGTGGCCCCCAAATTCTTTGTATAGTTATACTGACTCCTTGTCCTGCAGAATGTGACTATAATTAATTCTGATCTTTGAACTAGCAATCAAAGTGAAATTAGACTAAAGTTCTTATTAAAAGAGGACATTAGGACACAAACATACAGAAAAAGAATGTGTGAAAACACAGGGAGAAGACAGTCACGTAGAACTGAGCGCACAGGCCCCAGAGCAAAACAACTTGCTGAAACTCAGAATCTTATCTTCTAGATTGTTGAGAAAATAAACATCTGTCAATCAACCTGTCTAGTCTGTGGTACTTTATTATGGCATCCTGAGTAAACTGATAGAAAAATGAATTTGTTTATTTTTGTAAATATATTTAATGTTACTTTATTTTTTGACAAAATCATCTAAAATCTATCTAAGCAGTTGTCATAGCTATATCCTTATCAGTAGGCTGTGAGGGTCTTAGGTAGCATAATGACACAGGATGTTTTCTCTGGTCATTTTTCCACCAATTATTACCTAGACACAGGAGTCTACCCCTCCCTGACCCTCAGCTCCAGCATACCTGTGTACCATACTGGAATGTGGAAATCTTTGGGAAGCTTGGGACTTACCAACATTCCTCCCTGAAGTCTTTCTCCTTCCACACAGTACTGAAAGAGAGCAGTACCCCTGCTATGACCCTAGAGGGCGCCATACAGTAGTTTTTCTCATCCTCAGGTACAACCTGGAGGGAACTCTCCTTATTAAGAGGAGAGTGAGTCTCTACTTTGATCTCTCTGAGGAGACATTCTCTGACTTCCCTCGAGGGCACTTAACAGAATCTCAGCTAACAGCCTCGATTATTAGGAAAATAAAAATCTAAGGTAGAATACAAATCTCATTTTGCTTCAAACCCATGTTTTTCTTGAGATAAAGAACCACAGAAACCAGCTACCTAATTAAATGGAGGACATGAATAGAAATATAAGGAACTATGCATGAAAAAATATGTATCATCTTTCTCCTTTTTCTTTCAGTTTATGTAACATGTTTATTCATTTGTAGAATATGACTAAATGACAAAAATGACAACAAAAAACGTTATTTCACCAGCCTATCTAATGACCATTATTTATTATATTTTTGGCCTAAAAAATAAAAATGTATCAATGTTGTTGAATTTCAGCAAGTGAAATCACCCATGACTGATTAAGCAAGAGAAAAATAATGTAGTTCGAAGCCTAGTGGATGAGTCGTGGAACCATCAGGAGAGTTGGACCATCTTACTCAGAATCTTGCTTTTGAAACAATGCCCCAAAGATACAACACTTGGCCGCCTTTACAGAGATAGACCATCTTAACCATCACTGCTGCTGAAATGTTGGGAACAACAGTTGGCTAAAATTGCTTCTGTTATCAATGTGTTACTGCCTAGTATGTTCTCCTGGCTGCATGTAAATGGAAGCCAGACACAGGATATTTGAGCCTGGTGACAACTTCCATCACTGTGTGTAATCTTCCTTGTGGTCCTCTACAATGGAGGCTTTTAGCTGGGCCCGGTGGGGCAGGCCTGTAAGCTTTGCCTTCCTGGAGGATGCAGCTGGAGGATTGCAAATTCAAGCTCCTCTAGGCAATTTAGTGACTTAGTGAAAACCTGTCTCAAAATCAAAAATAAATTTTAAACTTGACTGAAAATATAGCTCAGTATAAAGATCCTGGGCTTGATCCTCAGTGCCACAAAAATTTTAAAAATAAGAAAGAAATAAAAGGTGGGTCCCCTTCTGGGATACAGAGTTGAAGATGCTACCAATTTCCTGAAGGTTTGTTTTGCTCGATTCATACAGAAATCACAAATTGGCTAAGTGTAGCTTTTTTTAAATGTTAACAGCCCTGCCCTTTGAATGCCTGTGGCTATCAGCTGTAAGGGTTAGTGGCCCTCCTTGTGCTCAGATATGAAGATAGCAGCAGGCCTTGTGAACTCTTTCACAGGTTAACTATGGCATTTCCTCCAGGTTCTTCTAAGCGTCTTCCACTGATCTCTGCTGTATTTGCACCTATCTCTCCTCAGTGCTCTCAGCTTTAGCAGCTAGCTAATTTCAGCACTACTTCTCCATGAGTGTTATCAGGCCTTAATCTACTAACTCAGCATGTTCTGCTCAAGATAAGAATCAGGGGGAGACTAACAGCACCAAAGATCCCAGAGAGAAGGAAACAACAGAAACAGGATAATAAACTGACAAAAGAGTAAGTCAAGTAAATAACACTGAAAAATCGCAACAATGGCAGGACATACCCAGTATAACTCAATAATCACCCTGAATGTGAATGGCCTCAACTCACCTATCAAAAGGCACTGACTGGATAAAAAACAAAAATTCACAATTTGCTGCTTACAAGGGACATATTTTACAAAGAAACACATAGACTGAAAATAAAAGGATGGAATTCAATATTTTATACAACAGTCCCCAGGAAACAAGCAGGGATAGCTACATTATTCTCAGACACATCAGACTTCAAAGCAAAACAGATCAGAGAGACAAAGAGGGTCACTGTATACTGGCTAAGAGAACAAGAGAACAGGAAGAACTCACAATCATCGGTATATATGTTCCCAACTCTGGAGCACCAAATTACATAAAATAAAAATTATTAGGTCTGAAAGGCCATATAGGTCCTAATAAAAGTATAGTAGGGGAATTTAATACTCCACTATCACAAATAGGCAGGTCAACTAGACAGAAAATACACACAGAAAATTATTAGTTAACACTATAGGAAACTTGGACTTAACAAATGTCTACAGAATCTTCTACCCAATATCAACAGAATACCCTTTCTTCTCATCAGCACATGGAACATATTCTAAAATATACTATATTATAGGCCATAACACATGCTTTAAAAAGTATAAAGGAAGTGAAATAATTCCTTGATCACTCTTAGATCATAATGGATAAAACTGAAAATCAATAGCAAAACAAAAAGGAGAAAATATACAAATACATAGAGACTAAACAACTTACTACTGAACAGCGAGTCACACAACAAATAGCAGAAGAAAACAAAAACTTCCTATAGTCAAATATTGAAGGAAGTATATCATAACAGAATCCATGGAACACAATGACAGCAGTACTTAGAGGAAAATTCATAGCCATAAATTGACACATCAAAAAAAGGGGCAATCTCAAATAAAAACACTAGGGATGTACCTTAAGGCCTAGAGAAACAAGAACAATTAAATCAAAAAGTAGTCAAGGAAAAGAAATTATAAAAATCAGTTACAATTAATAAAATTGAAATTAAAAACACAAAAAAGAGCTGGTTCTTTGAAAGAATAAACAAGACTGACAAACCTGCTAAAAGAAGAAAAAAATAATAATACAGTTAGAATAAATTACAAGAGACACTGCAGAAATCCAAAAAATTATAAGAAATTATTTTGAACAATTATATTCCAACAAATTGGAGAACTTGGAGGAAATAGATGACTTTCTAGACATACAAAACACCAAAATTGGACCATAATACACATGGAAATTGAGGCAATAATAAAGTCTTTACTCACAAAGAAAAGTCCAGGACCAGAAAGATTCACAGCAGAATTTTTTCAGTACAAAAGAAAGGGCTGACTCTGATACTCGTGAAACTGTCACACAAAGCTGAAAAAGAAGGTATCACCCTAGCACCAAAACCAGATGAAGACTTAACTAGAAAGGAAAACTATAGATCAATCTCCTTAATGAACATAGGTTCAAAAATTCTCAATAAGATTCTGGTAGATAGAATTCAGCAAATAATCAAAAAGATCACACACCATGAGAAAGTGAGCTTCATCCCTGGGATGAAAGACTGGTTCAGTATAAATAAATCAATCAACATAACATACAAAAGCCAAAAAGAAAAACCACGTGAACATCTCAATTGATGCAGAAAAGGCCGTTGATAATCCAAAACCACTGATGATAAAAAAAAAAAAATCTCTGAGGAAAACAGATACAGAAAGGCCTTGCCGCAAACTGATAGAAGTTTTATGTGCCAAACTTACTGCAAATATCATAGTAAATGGCAAGAAATTGAAAGCATTCCTTCTTAAATCAGAAACACAACAAGGCTGTCCACTTTCACCATTCTTATTCCACAGTCTTTGAAATTCTTGCCATAGGAATCAGGCAAGAAAGTGAAATAAAAGGAATATGTATGCGAAAGGAGGAAGTCAAACTGTCCTTATCTGCAGATGATACGATTGTGTACCCCAAAACTTTGAAGGCCCCAAAACTCCACTACAAAACCTTAAAAATAATAAACAAATTCAGTCAAGTTGCAGGATATGAAATCAATATTATCAAATCAACAGCATTCCTCTATACTAACAATGAACTTACTGAGAAAGAGCTCAGAAGAAAGAGCTCAGTAGCCCATCCAAAAAAAAAAAAATAGTTACCTAGGAGTAAACCCAACCAAGGAAGTGAAGAACCTATACAAAGAAAACTATATTCACTAAAGAAAGAACCTGAAGAAGTCATCAGAAAATGGAAAGATGTCCATTGTTCTTGAATAGGCAGAATTAATATAGTCAAAATGACTATACTGCCCAAACTGATAAATAGATTTAATGCAATTTCTGTTAAAATACCAATATTTTTTCACAGAACTTGAATAAAAGCAATTCTTAAATTCATATGGAACCAAAAAAGACCTAGAACAGCCAAAGAAATTCTGAGCAACAAGACAAAGGCAGGTGGCATTACAATTCCAGACATCAAGTGATACTATAAGGTAACAGTTATAAAAACTGTATGGCAGTGGCAAAAAAAGACAGGTTGACCAGTGGAATAGAACTGAGGACGGAGTCAATCTCAAATAACCTCAGCTATCTTCTATTTGATAAAGGAGCCAAAAGCATACACTAGAAAAGGAATGGCCTCATCAAACAATGCTGCTGAGATAACTGGACATTCATATGCAGAAGAATGAATCTAGACACACACAGTGGACCCAAATCAAATCAAAGTGGTTTAAATACCTAGATATTAAAAGCAAAACACTGAACCTTCTGGAAGACAAAGTAGGCAAAAATCTAAAAGCAATATGTGTAGGCAAGGACTTTCCTAATGAGACACCTAGAGCAAAAGAAGTAGCTCCGAGAACTAACAATGAGATTATTACAAATTAAAATTTTCTGCACAGCAAAAGAAATTATCAACAGAGTAAAGAGAGAACTGACAAAATGGGAAAAAATATTCACTACCTATATCTTAGATAGGGGGTTCAAAACTAGAATATAAAAGGACCTGAAGAAAAATAAACCCCTCAAAATCAGAGACCAAATTCAAAAATGGGCAATGGAAATCAATAGGCAGTTCTCAGATTAAGCAGTCCAAATGGCCAGTAAATACATGAAAAGAC
>PVKB01001710.1:0-71695 GCA_004027205.1 Ctenodactylus gundi | reverse complement strand
ATGTAATATGTAACTGAACTGGCAAGGAGGAGCTTGGGACAAGTTCAGGAGAAAAATCAAACGCTCCTCTCGAGGGGATGGGGTGCTTTTTTCCTGTTTGAGAAGAATGAGTCATGCTCTACATTTATCTTTGCTGTTAACCCTGTAGTCAAAAACTGGTGTGGGTGCATCCAAAGCCTAACTTCAGATAAAGCCAAGGAGGTGGGTTTTGGCATTTTTAGTTTCAACACTTTATGTAGCCAGTATTTATATAGTTTAAAGTTGGCTTTCTCCCATCCACCAAGTCTCATCTCATATAAGAGTGATTCAAATTCAAGGCAAGACTGAGAAACTCTTCAGAACAGAAGGAAGCTGAGAGAGAGAGATCACAAATTCAGGGTTCTGTGAGAAATACTTTGGGACACAAGTAATAAAATGCCTGAATAGTAGTTTTTTTTAAATAATAGAGTTTTAAATTACATGGTGCAAAATCTGAAAGCAAAGCTGTTGCTGTTGTTACCTTAATGTCTAATCAAAAGGTTTGCTTCCTTTTTCTCCTAATTCCAAGATGGAGTTTCAGCTTCAAAACAGAAAAAAGAGAGAAGGAGAGTTCCAAGAACCTTCCATACACATATCAGGGGCCAGAATCATTGGCAAATAATCCACAGAAAATACATCATTAAAGCCACAAACTGGAGCCATATTCCCCTTATGTACAAGATACACAATCTACAAAGTTCCTTTAATCAATCCCAACCAGAACTAACTTCTAACAGACTTCTTCCTGCTTTGTTGCCAGTAGTATATGCACCACAACCCTGAAAGATCAATTTTACATGTTGTAATTTTCTATTATTTTTAGAAAATTAACCATTAATTGAGTGTGAGCATATGCAAGACAGAACACATAAGTGCACATGTGATGCTCCAGAGCAAAAATCATGAACATAAAGATTAACTTTCCTTGCAGCTGCCTTCCATGTTAAATGATGCGTCTGCAAGAATGACAGATAGCCTCGTCGGCTGTTTTACCGTCTGTCCCATCAAGGACGGTTCACAGCTATTGCCAAAGGCAATTTTCTTTCCATTGCTTAGCTGCTCTTGAGAACATTCATATTTTGTTGCTTTTTGTTGTTGCTTTGCTTTTGCTCTGCTTGTCTGACTGGCTCTGAAGTCCTCAAAGGCATGCTTTCCAAGGTCCTGACTGGTGACATCTACGGTATCATTCCTAAGGTCCTGGTGTCTTCCTCAATCATCGGTATAATTCTCCCTACTGATGTCTGGTTTGACTCTGTCATTGAGAATAATCCCTCATGTTACTCTTTATTCATAAGGCGGTAAATGGAAGTCCACGTCTTACATTTTCATGCCAAGAAAATGCCAGTTAAATAGGCATAAATGTGGAAAGACTGCTGGATACGGCTCAGGATAATCTGGGTTAGAGTCCATTGGAGGCCATGCTATTTATTATTTAGAGCCTGACCTTGTCGTTGACCTCTTAACACTCAACTTTATTGAATGTGCGTTTCTTCATATGATACTATTGCAAAGAATTTTGTGAATTTTTATGTTTTATATATAAATAATATATAATTATATATTATATTTAAGTATTATATATAATTTTATATAGAAACCTTTATATGCAAGATTAAAGACTCTACATTGTATATATATAAAGGAGAAATTATGAGGTATTATTATTTAAAGTGCTCTTTCTCCCTCCTTGAGCACATTCAAAATATAGTGTTTACGGGCTGGAGGAATGGCTCAGCGGTTAAAGCGCTTGCCTAGCAAGCGCTAAGTCATGTGCTAAGCAATCAGGTTTGATTCTCCAGCACCACATAAGCCGGAGGTGGTGGCACATGCCTGTAATCCCAGCACTCAGGAGGCTGAGTCAGGAGGATTGTGGTGAGTCCAAGGCCAGCCTGGACTCACAGAGCAAGACCCTGTCTCCAAATATATATATTGCTTAGGGCTGTGAGATAGCTCAGCGCTAGCCCAGGAAGGGAGAGGTTCCAGGTTGAATTCCCCAGCACCACATCATAGGGTATGACGGCACAATCCCAGCACTTAGGAGGCCAAGGCAGGAGGACTACAATGAGTTCTAGGCCACTCTGGGCTACACAGTGAGTTTAGGACCTGCCTGAACAACAGAATGAGACCCTGTTGCTATGACTTGGATCTTGAATGTCGCCCAAAAGCCTCATGCGTTTAGAACTACTGGGAGGCAGGGCTTGGCTGTAAGAGGAAGATGCCTGAGGCTTGAGCTGCAAGGATTGTGTCAACTTGTTCTGAGTTGTAATTGGAGGTGCCCAAGGTAGAGATTCCAGATGTTTTCTTATTGAATTGTCATCCAGGAAATGGGAGAGGGGCACCCACCCTGAGTGTGGGGTTCTGGGCTGACAGCCTGAGTTAAGTAAAGGAAGAAAGAAGAAATATTATTGCAGCCTCTGCCTGGGAAAGCTCATCAGCTTTGCTTCAGACTCACTCGGCTTCTGTCTGCAGTGGGTGAGCAGCGCTCCAGCCTCTGCCAGGTGCCGTCACGATGGCAGGCTGCCCCATGAATGGACCGTATGTGTGAGAGACCTTCTAAAACTGGGAGCTAAATAAACCTCCCTTCCCTTAAATTGTGGATGTTGGGTATTCTGTCACAACAATGAGTAACTAAGACATCTGCCTTTAAAAAGAAAAAGTAGCGCTCACCCTCACTTGCCTTATCTCCTGTTCCACCTTCTTCCTCACCCTGCGTCCATCTTGGCAATACTCTTCCTGATGCAAGAGGTAGAGAAGTACCACAAAAAGGCAGTTTATGTTAGATTCTACTCAAGCAAGTTACTCAGCTCAATCTGATTTTAATCACCTTATCCTCGTAGCCAAATCCCCAAGTAGTTATGGTCTCCATTTTCAAAAACAGCTATCAGTGGCAGCTGTTTATTTCACACTATTAAAACAGAGTGAAACCCTGGCCCACAAGGTTGATTCTCCAGTCTGCCCAATTATTTCTGAGATGCAGCTCTCTCATTGCACCTTGCGTGAATACTGAGGAGCTAGCATTTCCATTCCCCAATGTTGTGATTTCTTTGGACTGGAAGCTTCAAACTTCTCTTTTCTAGTTCTGTACAAAATATATAACAAATAGCTGTGAACTGTAGTCATTCTACCAGAGGTAAAAAAAAATTAGAACATTGTGCTTCTGTGTAACTGGGTTTGGTCACTCATCGAAACTCCTCCTGCTGCCCTGTCCCTACATTCCCCACTTCTACTCGATACTCTCCCTCTTGCTACTTCTCTGGAATAAGTACTTTTTAATTTCCACATATATATGAGCACATGTAATAGTTTTTTCTTTGTGTGCCTGAGTTATTGCACTTATAATGTTTTTAATCCTGTCTGTATTATTGCAAATGACCATATTTCATTCTTTTCATGGCTAAATAGTAGTCCATTCATCCACCAGTGAATATCTCAGTTTCTTCGATATCTTTCTATGGTGACGAGTGCTGTCATAAACACTAGAGTTCATGTATTTCATTAATATAATGATTTTCATTTACTTTGGATATGTATCTAGTTGTGAGATAGCTGAATCATTTGGTACTTTTGTCTTTATTTTTGAAGTACCATAATTCCTGATATTTTTCTTTAAATTAGTATAGTAATTCATCTTCTTGTTCATCCTGTTTTCTCTAGGAAGGGATGGTAAAGATTTTAAAGTGGACCTTTCTGGTAACTCTATAACCACATTAAATCTCTGTACTTACATTTTCACAGCTAGTGTTTCATGGAGCTGAAACAAATTTACATCCTTCCTTTCTCTTCTTTTTCCTTCCTCTCCTTTTTTTGTTTTTTATTTTTTGGCCTTGGGGATTCAATCCAGAGCCTTTGCACTGAGCTGGACCTTAGCTCAGTTTTCAATTTTGCTTTTTGATATAGGGTCTCACTAAGTGACCCAGGCTGTGCTTGAACTTATGATCGTCCTGCCTGAGCCTCTGAAAGTTCTGGAATTACAAGCCTCTGTCACCAGGTGCAGACAAATATACATGATTTCTACAGGGATGGCGAAGCCAAGTACTCATGAGGGCCTTGCTAGTCAGTTACCCCAAACAATACTCAAAACCTAGGAGGAAGTGTACAGTGTTAACGTGAAGGGAAAGCTTCTTTTATGAGTTTTTTTTTTTTTTGCCTGAAGGTACCCTGCTGATAATTTTAGTTTCTCTTTGATTTTTAAAATTATTTGATATACACATGGAAGAGAGTAACTATTTTTCTGTTCCTTATATCCCCACAAGCTTTTATCTTTCAGTTAAATGTTGGTAAACTCAGGCTTTTTTTCCTGAAAAAAATGACCAAAGAGGAATATTTATTTTTCTTACGAGAATATCACTTCTACATGCAACACATTAAAAATTAAATAAAAAAGAAGTTAAGTTCGTGTTCTCCTCTTTTGCACAACCAGCTCTGCACGAGAACGGCGTGCTCTGCTGAGCTCCCGGAAGACCCACTGCCCCCACCAGCAGGAGGGCCACTTGGCGTGCGTGTCTCTGCGGAAGCTGGGCCCCGAGAGGCTGGCTCTGAGGCTGGACACGGAAGAGGGCCAGCGCACCGCAGCAAGATGGCGGAAGCGCCGGAAATGGAGGCTTGGGCAGAGCTCTTTCTTTATGATGAGAAAGTGAGTAAGTTGCCACCTCTCCAGTTAGCTAAAGAACTACTGTTTGGGAGAAGAAAGCAAAATTCTCTGCCCTCACGCTTGCTCATTACAAAATCCCTTTAGTAAAAAGTATTTTAGTGACTGTCTATGGTTCTAGGACCCTATTCACAGATTTCTTCAGGTGGAAAGTTTAAGGTGTTCTTGGGGGAAAAACAGCGTGCTAGGCAGTGTGGGGCAGCTTCTGTGGGGAGTGGGGACCAAGTGTGCAGAGGACAAGACGGCGTGCTGAAAAGTTATGGTGACCGAGGAAGGGAGAAGGCCAGGGGAAGTACGCAAGCACCACCTGCTCCATGGGAGAGGGGAAATGCAGACAGCGTCCAATTCACATTTGTTGATACAAAGAAAAGTTGCCATCACTGGCCGAGTTCACCGGGAGGGGTGCTGAGGACAGTGTATAGTAGGCAAGGAGCAACTCCAACGCTGAGCGCTGGAGCCATTAGCCGGAGCACGAGGCTGGCTATCCTGGCACCTTCAGGACAAGCTCCCAGCGGGAGCACTGTGCAGGCAGAGGCACCCATGTGCTGGGTTGAGTCTGAGTCCAGTAAATTCCACAAGTGCCACCATGAGGGTAAAGTGCGACACCAGGAAAGGGGTGGAGAGGGCAACTGTCCGTGACAGAGGTGGCTGTTGAGGAACTAGCCCGATCTGCTTATCTTGTGAGTAGATCAATGATTTGGCCAAAAAAAGAGAACTGCTGATCACATTTGTTTTTACTGGTAATTACCCGCATTATTATACATTGTCATTGATTACAGGACAAAGTTGTGAAAAATTGTCTCATGGTGATTTCACAAGGCAGAATAATTCTGATGTAATTGGTACATTGCTACAAAAGACAAGTAGTAGGGGTGGGCTAAATGACTATGTTTTAACTTTGGACCATTGCCAGGATGGGAGCAGTTTGTTTTATGGTCTTCCTGGGATTCAGAAAGCTTCCTTGAGTTTCTCTAAGTGGTGATTATAAAATAATAAGCAATAAAATGGCACTGGCATCAGGAAGAATGACAGAAATGTAGGCTTGTCTGAATTTGGCAGAAGCACGCTTAATTACATTGACAATGTGTGGCTATGTCATTTCTCAGGAACTAATTATTCCATTTTTTTTGGAAAGAAAATATCCCTAAAGACATAGTTTCCGAATACATTTAAACAAAAGACCTTACATAAACTAGCAACTGATGATCCAGTGTCTATAAGACAGCATCAAAGTCTAAAATAAGGATGACCATCTTAAATGTTCCTTCATGGAGATAATGAAACTATCTGTGGCTGTTAAATGACCACAAAATGTTCTTTTCATAAAATTTCAAGAGTTAAAATAAATGTACAGGTTACAGCCAGACTTCAAAATCAAAATATGTCATCCAGAATGAAAAAGGATGGAAGCTTCCTAACATTGATTTAAGTAGCAGCAACCACTTCTGTGAGTAAACAGCACTTCTCAACGGTCGTTTAGTGCTAATGAGTTTATTTGATCTGATAATGAAACTAGTAGAGACACTGTCAAACACTAATGTATAAGAGCATGAGAGACACACAGAAAGAGACATGTACACACATGGAGAAAGAGAGCAGTTGATAGAATGAGTAAGAAAGACAGTGCACGCTGAGGAGGTCACATCCTACCCTGCTTTCAAGTAGCTATGACGATAGTCTTAGACACCGGAAAAATAGAAATAGAGCCTGAATTCTCGTATTTTGGACCAGCATTTGCTTGGCTTTTCGTTCTTTCCTTTGCTGGCTTATCTTTCGTTTCCTTCTGCCTACTAAATTCAGCTGCTTCTCAAAATGTCTTTCCCCAGCTTCCCTCAGTGAAGGTCACGATGAAACCACTCTTCTTTGGAGGACTGCTCCAGGTGAGTTTGCGCAGGCTGTACAGTGGCCATCTCCGTGGGCCCGTTCACTTAGATAGTGTACTGTGAAATCCCATCCCAGGTTATGTAGTGATCTAATGAAGATGTCCCAAATCTCCCTCTCGCCCTCTTTTTGCGCCTGACTAGGAGTCACAAAGCTCCGGATACTATTCCAATAAGTCCCTTTAACTGGGAAATAAATGGTAATTTCATGTATGCCCTAAAAACAGAAAGAATCTGAGGTCTTCTGCTACTTAAAGAAGAAGAGATTTGCTCAAAATCATCCCCATGTTGTTGTTATCTAAAAAATAAATGACCTACCATTATTATGTCTACACATGCCTCCAAATGCTGTGGAAACAAAGTGCCAAAAATGATTCTCAAAGGACGAGGCCATGATAAGAATGCATGGCGCATCTCAGTAGCGAAGGGCAGCTTTGGGCCAAAGCTGCAGAGCTTCTCCTTTCGGCCTACCAGTTCGTGGTTCCTGGGGCAACCTCTAGTGGTGAGAAGGGAGAATAAGAAAACGTGTATCCAGATGAAATCTTGAGAGAGCTAGCAACATACATAGCACCCTTCTGAGCAAGGTTTTCTTGAAGACATAGCTTCTGCCCAAAGACATCATGGGAGCTAACAGAGCTGGTAGAGCCGAATCACCTGCCCACCTGATGCACATCGATCACTTGGCAACCTCCCAGGGCAAGTGCTTGGGCTTCATGAGAAGATCAGTGCAGGCTCAGCAGGTGCCACTTTATAAACCCGGCCCTCGGTCCTCTTTCTTTTGTCTGTTTTCAGGTTACTTCTGAATTTGGGCTCTAGCTACGGTCATTTTTCAGATCTAGTACTATTTATCTGGGCTCCTTCTCAGAGACTTCCTTTTACACTCTGTGGAGACCAACTCAGGGTCTCCGAGGCATTTCCCTTTCAGACAAGCCTTGTAAGAATCCTCTGGCAACTTCAGTAAGAGTATGTATTCAGTGGCTCAAGACCACTGTCATTAGTATCAAAAGTAACAAAATCTCCACTAATTATTCTTACACCAAATTATAAAGCAGTCCTCTTGCACCATACCCTTGGTTGTTCATAGCACTCAAGAACTTCTCATCATTTAATAAGTGAAGGGAACAAAAGAGGGCAAAGAACTTCTATGATATTTCCACGCAAGTTTTATCTCACTCAACTCTGTTCCAATGGAAGGATGATCTAATTCTTTCAAGAAACATTTTCATTACTCTCCAGATAATGGTAATCTTTTTGTCTTTAAATTGCACCGAGTCCCTTGCCAAGACTGCATCTTTTGCTGCTCAGTAGGTAGATACACCCACTCTCACCAATCACTTAGCTCTGTCCTTAACACTTTATCGTCATTTTTCTTACTTTTGAATTAATGTTTTTTCTTTACGTATCTATGCAAAAATTGGTAATCTTACCTTTAAAGATAACTATAAAACAATAGAAATTATATTGCAGAGAGTATGAAGCAAATATGTACTAAGCAAATAGTAGCTATTGTTATCACTATGTGTTATGCAATCTCAGATATTTTTACTAGAAAGGTGAAAAGACTCATAAGCCAAACATCAGGTAAACAAATAACTTATAAGAGAAGGAAGAAAAATTCATAAATAGTCATAAAAATCCAAAACAGATCAAAGTTTGAGAAGTGTTTATAATTATTTCAGAACTCAGACAAATTATTAACCAATATATTTGAGTGTTGTTCTGATTTAATGGTATTGATTTTTTGCTGCATAGGTGCTTATTTCTGATTCCACAGCATTTTACCAATGTTAAAATTGAAATTTCTGACCATATTGTAACAAAGCATTTGTTATGTATTGTCTAGTTTACTATCTCACCTCTGCCTACAGAATTCGAAATTGTTTTAAGTTAATGAGTCATGTCCTCATTTTTGAATTAGATAAATATACTGGCTCTTAAAATTCTGTGTATCCCTTTGAGATTTGAACACGTCAAGAATAGTGATCAAGAAAGAAGTTATTGAATTGAACTTAACTGTATGAAAATAAACCTTGTTGACAGATGTGTGTAATATTGATGTTCTTCTCACAGGTAGTAGTAGACATTAACATCTAAATAAAATATTAACATCATGACTGAACTATTGTCGTAAGATGTTATATAATATGACACAGGTTTCCCAACCCTTAAGCCAGTTTCTTTTCTGATATTTAACTTAAGAAAGTCTAATAAAAGAATAGTCCAAGTGCAAAGGTAAGAAATTATCTTTATATAAATATGATACTCATCCTCAAAATGGAAAGAAAGATAATAAAATTTTTTACCATGAATTAGATAGCATTATAGCATCATTGTTATAGCATTTTAGCATTATTGCTTTCTTAAATTCATAAATTTGAGCAGAAAAGGAAAATTTTATATACATATATATAAAGACGCGCGTGTGTGTGTGTGTGTGTGTGTGTGTGTGTGTGTGGAGAGAGAGAGAGAGAGAGAGAAAGAGAGATTTGCTATTTGGCAGTACATGGATGCATTGTGAGTCCATCATGTTTAATGAAGTGAATCAGATTCAGAAGATTATGTATCAGTCACATAGTTTCTCTAATATGAGAGATCTAGAGTATAAGTAAATAGTAGAGTCAAATGGTCAGTATGCTGAGAGTCAGAGAGGATGAGGGAAAAAGTGGGAAGATCAAAAAATTTTATTATGCAAAAATTTATTCAGTTCCTACTGTGTTTATAATTTTTCCTATATATTCTTAAAAGAATGAAGAAATAACTATTGTTTCACAATCTAGTGGTAAAAAGTTGGATGGATACGAAAAATTAAAGATAATTACATGCCAAAGAAAATTTTAAGCCAGCAGAGAAGACTATAGAAAAGAGAGCAATTCTTTCAGCTTGGGGTAATCCAGTAAAGTTCTGAGGGGATGACACCTGAATATTTACACGTACCCATGTAGGAATAGAAAATATGTTACCTGGAAGAAACTGCATGAGAAAAAGATAAATCAGCATGCAAGCATGATTGTATGTGTGTGTGTATGTTATAAGATTATATATGTTCTAGTCAAATTAACTTTTTTTCTCTTTATATAGAGCTTTGAGCTGCTCACTGTTCTCCTCTTAAAGCTGGCCTCTAGAGAGCTCTTCTGTCTCCTGCCTGCAATGTTGATGATGGAATTCCCTAATCATGTATCAATAGTCATCTGTAATATCTCAGATCTGATATTTTAGTTCATTTTTAATTCTTTACTTAGGTCTTTATTTAGCTGTTTTTCACTTCCACCAGTAAATGCACCAGATAAATAAGTGTATCTGAATGTTCTTTAAGATTTACATAAAATTTGGCTTGGGCACACACTGGCCTACAGTAGTGAAAATGGCTCCCCTGTCCAGGTCTCCCACTGTGTCAGGTGAGGCTGGAGAGGACAGATGCGAGCGGTGATGTTTTTATGCTTCCACTTTTCCAAAGCTCCAGCTCTTTTGGAGCTTTGGCCATTTCTTTCAGGAATTCACTAATGCACACACAGAACACAGCTCTTTGGTCCTCGGCAATTTCTTCTTATTCTCTACACCCTCCTCCAAACAGCGCAGTTCACAGAAGACTTGTGTAACTAGAGCAGACTACTGATATATGTGTCAGAAAGAGCGAGAGAAATTTACACCAAACTCTCACCACTACCATTGCATGTTGAGCTGCCCTACAAAAATACTGCAGATGAGGCGATTTAAAAAGGAATTCATTTAAGGTTCTGTGGGTTAAAGTTCAGGATCAAAGTCCTGCCAAATTGATTTCCTTCCCTTACAGAGAGCCATCTTCTCAAGATGTCCTCAGATGGCCTATTTTCTGGACAACATACATCCCTGTTATCCCCAATTTTCCTGTCCTTTGAGGAAAAGCAGATTGAATTAAGATTCACCCTGATGGCCTTATTTTAACTTAATTACCTTCTTAAAATTCCTGTCTCCAAATACAGCCTTATTCTGTCACATTGTGACTTTCTTGAGCTAAGGATGTCAACTCTGAATTTCTGAAGGACACAATTCAATTCACGTTTGGTGTTAGATAGTCTTAATCCAAAAAAAAAAAAAAAAAAGCTGGTACCAGGGATGTCTCAAAGGTGGACAATTTTCTGTAGATGTTCTAGCTTCTCTTGTGCAAATAAAGGCCAAATGACAACTTTTCATTTTATTCCCTGCCCAGCTAAATGAAAGTAAGGTCAAGACTGATTTATTCACTTCTGTAATTCCAGGAATGAAAAAGGCTAAGGCAGAAGAATCACAGTTCAAGTACAGCTTAACTTGGGCAACTCAATAAGACCCTGTCTCAAAAATAAAAAAAAAATATTTAAAATTTATTAAGAAGAGGGCTGGGGATGGAGTTCAGTATGAGAGTCGTGCACTAAATCTCTAGTACAAAAAAGGAAGAGAGAGAGAGAGAGAGAGAGAGAGAGAGAGAGAGAGAGAGAGAGAGAGACAGAAAGGCAGAAAGATAGAGACAGAGAGAAAGTTTGTTCTTGTCAGAACATATGGATTCCAAAGTGTCGCTGCTAATATTCAGCCAATATAAGTAAGATGTTCTACCACATTTACTAAGGACCAATAACTTTTCAATTAGTTCTTGAGATTGTATTAGCAGAAGTTGACCCAGAGGTGAAACTGGGCTGAGGCCTGAAACTCAGACTGCTGAACATATCTGTCACCTGGAAGTACCAGGGTGTGGTCTGAATATCCACTATAAAGACACACTTTTTGTATCAGACTTGGGTCAGGGAAAGTAGAAACTCTCCAGGTGCTATAAACATAAGGAACTTACTAAGATTTGGACCAAAAAATGCCCCTTAAGGGTTTATGTATTTAGAGGTAAAGCTTTTGTAGACAATTGGATCCTCTATGGAATAAACCATTCATGAGTTCATAGTGAATGGCTGTTCAGTGGTTGGCCTAGGGCCAACCTAGGGTAAGGAGGGGGGTCTTTTGGTGGGGAGGGATGTCCTGGAAGAGTGTTTCCTCGTCCTGGACCCCTTTCTCTCTCTCTGGCTCTCTTTTCTCTCTGCTTCAGCCCATCATTAAGTGGATGGCTTTCCTCCATGCCACTCCACTCTGTTGCTTCTAGCTGAGACCAGCCGTCCATGGGCGGAAACATCTGAAACAATGAGCCAAAAGAAATCTCTCCTCTTTTATTTTCAGGTGCCAGGTATTTTGCACCTCAAAAGAAAAATTGACTGATAAAATCCTTAATGTAGGGAGAAGGTAACACAGTGTATGATGAGAAACCCTAAAGGGGCCAACCTACTAGGGACCCCTCCCAGATAGCGGCAGCTTTTGCTTCTCTATTCTTTATTTCTAAATGAAGACTTGTTATTCTGCACTTTGCCTCCTCCCATCCATAACTTATTTTTTGACATCAGAAAAAATAAAAGAAAGAAAAACACTAAATGATTAGAAACTTACAAAGTTACCTCTGGCTACCACAGGAATAGAGGAGGGAGTGATATTAACAGAAACCAGAAGCTAGGGCTTCCAGGAAGTGGTAGAAGATAGGTCTGCAAAAAGAGAAAAAAAAAAAGGAGGAAAGGAAGGAAGGAAGGAAGGAAGGAAGGAAGGAAGGAAGGAAGGAAGAAAGGAAGGAAGAGGAACTCTGACAACCTCCATCAGAGTACACCCTCAGGAAAACACTCCCTGAATCAGGCCTAAATTCTATGAAAGCATCAGGTGTTGGCTGAGTTGGGAGGGAAGTAGCTTTAACACATAATGTTCCAAACTTCTTGTTTGATTTGTATCCAAACCAAACATACTATTGAGTGTATAATAGGCAGAATAATAGGCTCCCAAAGATATTCCTTACCTTTTGTTTGTTTTCATAGAAATTTTAGATTTGTTAATCTATTATCAAAGCAAAATGATTTTCACCAGGAGTACTCTTAAGACATCATCTTACCTCCCTGTTCTGTTACAGAAAACTAACTAAGCAGGCAGAAATGAAAGGAGAGGGACTAAGAGGTCATAGGAGAGCAGTTTGGGAAAACAGGACGACAAGAACAGAAGCAGGCCAGAAGCACAGCCTAGTGACAGGATCTGCAGCCAGGGTGTGTCCTGGGAGACTAGTTCAATAGGCCTGAATTCATTTGGGCCCCACGTTAGTGACAAGGCCAGCCCTCCTGAGATCTCTGCCATTTCTCCTAGAGGGAAGGCATCTCTGGGCCCCAAAGAGCACCTTCACTTTAGCACACCCTTCCTGCCCAGCTGCCCTGCATTCCCACTGTCCTGCTGGTGACCAGAGGGTGCACATAGCAGAGGCAGAGGCAGGCATGACAGGCCTTCTCTGAGGGCACCCAGACACAGGAAGTGTAGAGGAAATGATACTCTTTGAGTTAAGCCAAGTCTCTTCTATTAATAAAGGTCATTGCTTCCTCTGCTGGTGACAACTTGCTGTCTTAGGATTTGTCTTGAGAGAGAGCTAGTTTGAGTTACAGAAGAGGAAAATGGCCTCATTGGCCTCATTCAGAGGCACCAAGTTCTGTCTTCCAGTCATGGGCAAAATCGTAGGGAAGAATTAACCAATTCAGTGGTCCACATCTACATCCTTTCCTGCCCAGCACCTGTGAGTGTCGTGTCCACCTCCATGCCCTCTTCACACTCTCTCAGACATGTTGTACTGGCTGCTTGCAGGATGGAACAGCATTTCCCTCCAACCTTCCCATTGTGCCAGCCTTTTTGCCATTCAGGGGACAATCCATCCTTCTTCATAGAAGTTAAATGTGGTGATGCTCCCTGTCCTTGCCCGTGGACCTCCACGTCACTGTCCTCTCCCCTGACTCGGGGTCGGGATGCAAAGCCTGGCACTCGCACACTGTGTGAACGTTGATGCCAACACAGATCTATCACTAGGCACAAGTCTAAATTAGGTAACATATTCAGCAAACTGCAGTACTGTCTTCCTCTTTAGCGTGAGAGTCTTTGGATTCTTCTCCAAATTCAGATTTCAATATAACATAAATTCTCTCAAACACGAGTCCCTGGACACAGCACACTGACTCAGGGTGGGATACTGTAAGGAAAATCCTAATCCAGAACTATCTAACCAAGACAGGTGATTCCAGTGATTCAAAGGTTGTAGGTGCCAAGGCCCTTCCCCCACTCAGCATAGCCTCAGTATCTGCCACCACTGAAGCCTCTCGGTGGCCCCAGGGCCAGAAGTGAGCTTGAGAGGACACTAATCACAATATGGAGTTCAGAGCATAGGCTCAGAGGGAGCTGCATCAAGGCTATGATCATGTCCTAATCTTTGGAATATGTGAATAACAGGGAACTCATAGACGGGATTAAAGACCTCAAGATGGGGAGATTATCCTAGATTACGCAGGTGGACCCAATGTAATCACATGGTTCTTGAAGGCAAGGAAACTTTCCTAGCCATGATAGGAAAAAATGTGAGTATAGAAGACTGGCCCAAGATACAACAGTCCTGTCTTGGAAGGAGAAGGAAGACTCACACACCAAGGAATACAGAAGACCCCAGATGTGGAAGAAGACAGATCCTTCCCTGTGTCCTGTCCCACTTTAATTTGACTCCAATGAAGCCTGTACTAGACTTCTAATTTATGGAACTGTATAATAGTACACATGTGCTATTACAAGGCAGTAAGTTCGTTACAGCCGTAATAGAAAACAAGTAAAGGGACAAACAGCTTTACTGAATTTCAGTAACAAAATTTAACTCGTGTAGGCAGGGAGGAATAGATGAATCATTCCAGCCAATGCGTGGAAAGCAAGGTGGCTTTGGTGCATTGTGGTCCCCCAGAATGTGAGCACCATCAGAATGATCACCAAGGAAGGTGTTTGCAGTGTCTGACGGAAGACACAGGAGACCAGAAAAAGGTGACCAAGGACCGGCACTGAACGCCAGCTAAGGCACCTTCAAAGCAGAGGTGACCATAGCAGGAAGAACCATCAGGTGGCCACAGCAAGAGGTACCACCAGTATCCCGAGTGGTATAAAAGAGCTGACCGCCTCATGAGGATGGACAGGACTTCTCTTGGGGCAGGTAGGGAATGCACAGCAGAGAATTTGCATAGCATTCTTTTACTTGTTCTTAATCTCACAGACCATGTAGGTTCTAGGGTAGCTGAGAAAGTTGTTTCCCAGCTAACAAATTGCGACACCATTTATGTTCCAATCACAATTTTGAACAATTAAGAGGTATAGTACAGAAGCAAATTAGTTGCTAAAGAATTTTGAAGTCAAGGAAAGGGCTTTAAAATTATACCAATTCGTTTGAAAATATAAAAGTACTACGTGGCATTATATACTCACTCAATCAATACAGATGAGACTACAAGTGAAAGTTAATGAGAGAGTCCATGCTCGCTGGTGCAAGTATTCACTTTTTCTCAAAGTAGTAACTCTTAGCTAATTCAGTTTTTAAAATGAAGTCGTGTGTGTGTGTGTGTGTGTGTGTGTGTGTGTGTGTGTGTGTGTGTTTAAAGAAAAGCAATAATCAGGCTGGGGATGTAGCCAAGTGGCAGAGCGCTTGCCTGGCACGCTCAAGGCCCTGGGTTCGGTCCCCAGTTCCAAACCTAAAAAACAAGCCCCCTCCCCCCAAGAAAAAAAAGACAAAAAAATGGGGCTGGAAGAATGGCTTAGTGGTTAAAGCGCTTGAGCAAGCGCTAAGCCAAGCGCTAAGTACCCGAGTTCGATTCCCCAGCACCACATAAGCTGGGCGTGGTGGCACACGCCTGTAATCACAGCACTCGGGAGGCTGAGACAGGAGGATTGCCATGAGTCCAAGGCCAGCCTGGGCTCTGAAGTGAATTCAGGACCAGCCTGGACCACAGAGCGAGACCCTGTCTCAAAAAAAAAAAAAAAGAAAAAAGAAAAAAAGAAAAAGAAAAGAAAAGCAATAATCATTATCTAACAGTAATAGGATATTTTTATGCGGAAAAGTGAGAGAATTAACAAAAATACTGAGAATAAATGTATTTAGTAAAGCAACTACTTACAAGTTCAATATATAAAATCTATAGCATCATACATCAAACTGTAATAGGAGGCATATGAAAATTAAAAAATCCTTTTATGATAGAATAAACAACTGGGAATATATTTAAAACATGTGGGGAGACCATAAGAGAATTAGTATCATTTTTTAAAGCAAGTTATATCATGGTCTGGCATAGAAATTCCCTGTAGTTTGCTTTATAATATGATACATCTCAATTGAGGTAGTAGCCGATGTTTCAAATTGAAAAACCGTGGTGATCTTCTCCATGAAGGAGACTGATGACGCGGCAACCTCACAAACCATCGGAACACTTTTTGAAAGAGCAATTTGGCAATACGTGTCAATTTTAAAATGCTTACAGAATAATAACTAGGAACTCAGCTGCTAGAAATTAAACCTATCCATATTTAATAGTTTGAATATCCATCTGAAAATAGTTATCAGAGCCTTGCTTACAATGGGAAAGCTATGGAAAATGTCACCAACAGGGCACTCAGTAAATGTGCTTTTTATGTAATTAAACTTTAATTACTTCTAGATAAAAGAATATGGGATAAGGAAACAAATGTGAAGAAGGCTTTCCCTTTTTTGGCACTGTGTGCTTTCACACTTAGGTGATTTTTATTACCTCTCAAATACAGAAAACATACTGACCAGGATTTTCTTTATAATGAACTAAGATTCATTTTCAAATTTCCTCCTGCATTAGTCATTTCACATGTAAGTGTCAGACAGTATCTGTGTACCGCAGCTCCCAACCGTCAGAATACAGGAGGCAATAAGGTTTGGGTTTGGTTTGTTTTTTATCTACTCTCACATTTTTAACAAAATAATAAGGGTTACCAAAATATGGTATAAGTTCTTTCCACATAACCATGCATCTTATGTATGTGTTCAGAGGCAAATTGTGACTGGAATTTGGTATATTCACCCAGGCACCTGTGCATTCACATGTGTGACAAGGACAGACAGACACAGGCAGAGATGTCAGGCACACATTCATATCCACAGTAGCCATCTTTTAACATGAATTGCATAACAATATGCATTTTCTTATGCACCATTATATTTCTTAAAATATATAAATTGCTTGAAGAACTTTTAATCTCAATGCAAAAAAATTGACTTTTAATTACAAGAACTGTTGCACATTGTTCTCTAGAACAATCACAGATTGATCACAGATCAATCCATCACAGATATTGACTCTTCTGTTCACACACATTTGAACTGCTTTAAATTTTCCATGACGACAATGACAACAGCTATGAGTTATTTTATAACTCTGCATTAGAAGTGAAATCATTCACTGGTAGTATACGGGTATTTGAAAATTTGACACCATTGATCTTTACATCAAAGAGGAATTCCATTTAATACCAATGGAGAATGCAAGTGTTTATTTCCCATGCCTCTGCTAATTCTTCACATAGGATTTTGTCCATTAGATAGATTTTTAATACATTCATTAGATTAATTACACTACTCATGAGATTTTTTAGCCATTAATTTGGAACACATATACTTTGTTGTCAGAACAGCCTTTCAAAGCCTTTTCCAATTTTCCTCGCTGTTGTGTTTCTTACTCATCAAAAGGTTCTTTGAATAATGGACTAATTAATCCATTACTGAATGTCCATTAAAAATGTGTCCTTGATTTCTCAATTGTCTTTTTACTGTGTTTATGAATATTTGGTCTCTGTCTTTCTTTGCATGCGTGCACGTGTGTGTGTGTGTGTGTGTGTGTGTGTGTGTGTGTGTGTGTGTGTGTGTGTTTTACATTAGAAACAGATTTCGGCTTCATACATCACATTTGTAATCTTTATCGTACTCTGAGTTTTACATTTTAAAGGTGTTTTTGTTAAAAATATACAAATTATCTTTCAATGCTTATCTAATACTTTCATTAATTTTAATTATTCAATCTCTAAAAACTGGATATGGTGAAAAAAGAAATTCTAGCCTTATTCATTCTACCAAATGAATAAACTGTCAAGCACAAATAATGATCTGTTCTACCCTCGCTGATACATAATGTGTCCTTTTTATTTATTTCCATGCAGGCTTCCGAATTCTCTACTACTTAAAATTTATTCAGGCCACGTCAGCATCGTGTTTTAACAATTGTTGTCTTCGACATCCCTCCAATTCACTTTTTCCTACAAAAGTTATCTTTTCTTGTGTATTCAGTCTTTCAGAAAAGCTTGGACTATTTGTCGCTTTATATTTAAAAGAAAATACATTAAGATTTTAAGATTATATCTATTTATAAATAAACTGAATAAGTACATATTTTACAAAAAATTCCCTGATGTTCAGTAATGTAGAATATCTCCCCACTTGTTCAGGACTTACTTAGCACTTTATTTCATTTGGTCATGGTTGTGTGTGTATTCATACATATCTGCACCAATTTTCCCAACGTGCTTTTTCTATGTACTTTCGGTATTCTTATAATTAATTGTGGTTTCCTGCCTGTCTTTCTTATTTATTCTAGTGTACAGTTACTTGATCCATATTTTCAAGCCATGTCTTCGTGCTGTTCCTGAAATTGAGATTTTTTTCCTTATGCTGCAATACCTAGAATTCATTTTGTTTTCAAGCTATATCATGCTGAATAGATATATTAAAATATCTCTAGGGTGCTTAAGGTGCATCTCTCTGTCATTTTCTACTTTAGTTGTGCTACTTGCAATATTTTCAATATTTTTGGTTTTGATCACATGACTTTCTGCAGTTGTAAGACACCCGCTATCAGCCAGCGAAGGAAAGCTTTGTACCTTTCAAAGCAATCTCACCAGAAGTTTCTGTGACAATTTTTAATACATTAAATAGTTGAAAAGCTGTGAAAAGCATGACCTTCCTTCAGTTCTGCGTGTTTCTCTCCCCTGCTGCAGTGAGGACAGATGGGGTGGGGAAGGATCAGAGAAGCACCATGTTAAATCCGCAGCCTTGGGGTCTAAATCCTGTGTGGAAAAGAGCTGTCTGAAGGTCTTCTCTACACCTTTCTGCACTTCATTTGACTCCCAAGTAAGCTTTCAGATGTTACCTTCTCACCGTGGAGTGTCTGTTACTGTAGCAGCCTGAATAATCTAGTAGCTTTTCCATCTTCTAAATGTATAGGAATGTTTTAAATAAAGGACTTAAGGATTTTGTGAGAACCACTACAAAATATTAACTCCAGATGCCTTTTTGAAGGTGAGATTTTTTTTTCAGTTTTCTTTTGCTTAGATACTCTGCCTCTCCTTGAACCTAGGATATAACATTTTATGAGACTTATTTTTTTTCCTGATAGCTGTCCACATGGGAAGTTCTTCTCCCCACCCCCCCCCCATTTTATTGATATGTACAGAAACTAGAGAACATCATGCTTAGTGAAGTGAGTCAGAAGCAGAAGGTGAAACATCGTATGGTCTCTCTGATATGAGAGACCCAGACCACAACCATCTCGTGGAGACCTATTTTTTTAATTCATGATTCAATTTTCAAGTTACTGATAGGAAGCTATGTCTCCTCTTCAAGTTATACATCTATATCTGTACAACATTTCTTAAACCTTATACTGTTTATTCGGGGTTTTATTTCTCTAGTTTATGGATCATGCTTCTATCTCTATTAATGCCTCTTTTTTCTCCTGTCCTTGGGTTTACATGGTAGTTTTTCAAATTGAAGATAAAGTTTAAGAGATAATGAATCTTCTCAGCAAATTTTTCACGAGGTTTTACACTACATGAGTCTTTTTAAATACTGTATGTTGTTTAAAAGAAAATTGTGACACAGTGTTTCAGATTTCTCGCTAATCCAATTAGATCAATAAATTTTTCAAACAATTTCCAAGAAGTTTAGTTAAAAATTAAATTAATGCATTTATTTTAAACATACTGTTTTTCCTTGATGTCTGTCCTATTACTTGTAGTTAGAGAATTTGTCTTGTGTGATTTTTTTCTTTACAATTAGCAGACATCATTTTTGCATGGTAAAAAACATCCGCAATTTTGATGGATGTTTTATGGATAATTGAAAAGATTATGGACCTCCTGCTAATTGTTACAAATTTATACACACATAAAATCTATGTTTATGGGAGTGATTATGTTATTTAAACTCTTTCCATTACCATGGTCTTAATTTCATTTCCTCTGTAAATGCCTAAAACCGGTGAATTGAAGACTTCCATTAAGGTTATGGATTTATTTCTTTGTCTAGGTTTTGCTTACTACCGGTTGGTATTGATAATGGTGAAAAGATGGAAGTTAATAAAAATTTAAAATTTCTTTTTCATTAACTTCTTCTCAATATAAAATTTCTTTTTTCCTGTAATGTGGAATAATTGTCTATCTTGCAAATATCAAGAAGAATTTTCCTATTATTGGCATGTACTAGGTAATTTTGTATCTAACTATTGTTTTTAATATATTTCTATCATTTGTGGGAAAGTGTAACTGATGTTAAAAAGAAAAACTTTTTTCATGCAATTGGTTTCTGTCACAACATGATAGCTTAATATATTTATACTTTATAATAAAGTATGTACATTTATTACACATAATACTTAAAATCCTATTTTATCAAAACCATATAATTAAAAGTACATCATTGAGAAGATATTTGATACAAGCCTTTTCATTTTATTTCTAGATTTATTTTTCTGGGTGATCATTTATACCAACTGAATCTTTTCTTTCTTTTTTTACTTTTTTACAATACATTTTTTCTCTTTCACTTGTTTTTCATGCTCTCATACCATCGTCTTTTTATTACGTAGGTAATATATGAATGATGAATGTTCTGAAGTACTATCTGGGCAAAAATTAATGTTATACCCACACCCTGATTCCTCACGCTGATAAAAAAAAACTATGTATGACAAACTTACTGCCAACATTACACTAAATGAGTAAATTTTTCATCTGAAATTTGACCAAGTAAAAAATTCTATACTGAAAAAGTGTTAATACTTTAAATGTATCTTTCAACGTGTTTCAATGTGTATCTTTCAATGTATTTTAGCTAGTAATTGTGATATCTCCAATATTCTTGATCTTTTAGCTGTGAACAAATAGTTCTTTGCTGTTTCAACTTGAGAATATTAGGCTTAGAAGAAAAAAAATCTAAATCTAAAATCCAAAAGCAGAAGAATATAAGAAATTATAAAGTTCAGAGCCAAAATTAAAGAAATTGAGACTAAAGAGTGATTAATGAATCAAAGACTTGGCTCTTCAAAAGATAAATAAGATGAGAAAACCCCTAGGCAGACTCAATTTTTAAAAAAAAGAAAAAGAAAACATATGAGCACAATTGAAAGAAAAAACAGGTAAAGTCACAACGTACATTGCTGAAATCTAGAGGATTATAGGAAACTATACTTAAAATTTATTTTCCAACAAATCAAAGAAATAGATAAATTTCTAGAAGCATGTGACATACAAAAATTGAGTCAAGAAAATATAAAAACTCTGACTGGGCTAATAACAAGTAATAAAATTGAAATAATGATAAAGTTCCTACCAATGAAGAAAAGCCCAGAACCTGATGGATTCATGGCATAATTTAACTAAAACTTCAGAGATGAGCTAATGCCAATACTTCTCAAAATTTTCCATAAAACTGAAAGAAAATGAATACTGCCAAACTTATAATAAAAATTAGCATTACCTTGATACCAAACCAAACAAATTTTAACAAAACAAAAACATTTCCCTAATGAATATAGATGCAAAACTCCTAAACAACAAATTATTAAAAAGATCATATACAGGGGCCAGAGGAATGGCACAGCCGCTAAAGTGCTTGGCCAGCAAGCACAAGGCCCTGGGTTCAGTTTCCCAGAACCACATAGGCTGGGTGTGGCAACACATCCAGGAATCCCAGAACTCAGAGGCTGAGTTAGGAGGATTGCCATGAGTCCAAGAAAAGCCTGGGCTACATAGCAAGATCAGAAAAAAATATATATATGCAATTACCAAGTTAGATTCATCCTAGGGATGCAAAAATATTTCAACACATGGATATCAATTAATGTAAAATACCACAAAAACTGAAGCAAGGATGAAAATCACATGATAATTTCAATGGACATAAAAAAGACCTTTAACAAAATTCAATGCCTATTCATCATAAAAAAAACCTTGATAAAAATAATGTAAAAGTCCTTACCTCATACTGATAAAAGTTATGTATGACAAACTTGCTACCAACATTACACTAAATGAGTAAAGTCTTCCTCTAAATTCTGAAACAAAGCAAGAAGTCCAGTCTCACCACTTCTATTTAATACAGTGTTCAAAGCTTCAGAGAAAACAATCAGTTCGCAGTATCATTGTGCTGTTTCTATATTATGTAATATCCATTGGTTAGCGTGCAGTACTTACATGAGAAAGCAATCACGCAAGAAAATGAAATCAAGTGTATACATATAGAAGAGGAAAAAATCAAACTATCTTTACTTGCAGGTGACATGATCCTTCCCATGAAGACATCAAAAACTCTACAAGAAAACTCTTAAAACTAATTCAGCAAACTGAGGGGATTAAAAGAATACAGGAAACATACATTCTTGTATACCAACAATGAAGTCACTGAAAAAGAAATTGGAAAAATCATGACATTCACAGTATGTTCAAAAAAATCTAAGGATTAGTCTAGCCAAAGAAATGAAAGACCTCTAAAATTAAAACTATAGTACTCTTTAAAAAAAAAAAGTTTGAAAAAGATATTAGAAAATGGAAAGGCATCCCCTGTTCCTGGATAGGCAGAACTAATGTTTTCAAAATTGTCATGCTACCAAAACTAATAGACAAATTCATTGTAATTCCAATTAAAACACTAACAGCATTTGTCACATAAAAAATACCTTAATGTGTGTGCGTGTGTGTGTGTGTGTGTGTGTGTGTGTGTGTGTGTGTGTGTGGAATCAGAACAAACCCCGAATAGTCAAAGCAACCCTAAGCAACAAGACAAAAGCAGGCAGCATTACAATCCCCAGCATAAAAAACTACATGTGATACTAAAAGAAAGACAAGTGGATCGTTGGACCAAACATGAGGAGGCAGAGGCAACGCCAGGCACCTTCAGTCATGTGATCTTCAACAAAGGACAGGAATATCCACATACACATGTATTGGTGCTGGGAAAATTGGGTATTCACATACAAGCAAAATAAATATAGACCCACAACTTTCACCATGTGCTCACAGCAAATAAAAATGGATCAAAAGCCTGGAGCTCATCATAGAAACAATGAATCTGCTGAAAGATAAAACAGACAAAGCCCTTGGAAACGGGCACAGGCAAGGGCTTCCTCAGCATTTACTGCACAAGAGACAACACCAAGAATCAACACATGGGCTAACACCAAATTTAAAAATTTCTACCCTGCAACAATGTGAAGAGAGAACAGGAAGAATAGAAAACAAATTGGGAGCTAGTTCCTGAACAGAGGACTAAAATCTGGAAAATAAATATAACTAAAAAAACCTAGGCTCTCAACAAAAGACCCAAAGATGGGCAATTGAAATGAATAGACATTTCTCAGAGGAACAGGCAGAAATGGCCAACAAATATGTGAAAAATATTCAGCATTTTTGGCCATTAAAGAAATACAAGTCAGGGCTCAAGGAATAGCACAGCAGTTAAAGCACTTGCCTTGCAGGCGGAAGGCCCTAAGTTCGATTCCCCAGCACCACATAAAGCTGCGCATGGTGGCTCACGCCTGTAATCCCAGCACTCAAGAGGCTGAGGCAGGTGGATTATCCTGACTCCAAGGACGGCCTGGGCTACACCAGTGAGTTCAGGACCAGACTGAGCTATAGAGCAAGACCCCATCTCAAAAGAAAGAAAAGAAAAAATACAAATCAGAACAAAATAGAGATTTCATCCTACTCCAATAAGATTGGCCATTACATGGTGCCTGTTGCTGGGGCCTGTGAATGCAGCGCTCTCAGAGGCTGAGGCAGAAGGATCACAAATTCAAGCCAAGACTGAGCAACTTTGCAAATTATCAAGGTCCTGTTTCTAAAATCAAAAGTAAGAAAATGGGATGTTCAGTGCAAAGGCCCTGGGCTCAATAACCAGCCCGGTGGGAGCCCGGTGGGAAATGGGGGCAGAAAAGTAATGGTTGAGCTGTGTGGGCAAAGAAACACTTCTAAATTGTCAGAAACATAAACCAGTCCAACTACTATGAAAATGTCAAAAAAAATGAAAATAAAAATTTCACTCGACCTAGGTCCATCTCTTCTGGGTATTTTTTTCAAAAGAATTGAAGACATTATATGACAGTAGTAACGTGTACTCATTTTTAGCAGCACAAGTCGTAATAGCCAAATCTTGAATACAGCTATGCATCTACCAGCATATGACTCCGCCTCATGGGAAGAAAAACCTGAGTCATGTGTAGGAAATGTTGCGCACTTTGCAACCTCCTGCTTAACAAAATGATTCCGACACAGAAGGCTAAATATCACGTGATTTCTCCAATATGAGAAATCCAAAATATAAATAAGTAAAAGAACAGAATAAAAGAGTGATGGTGAGGAATAAGAAGGCCGGTGATGGGGGCGGGCAGGTGGGCTGTGCGCGGTGGGAGGCAGGAGGACAGGAAGGGAAAGGAGAGTAGGAATGATTCAGATGTGATATTCATAGGCACCAATCCCACAAATTAAATGCAATTTTATGTATCACAAGTGCATACTAGTAAGAAGAAAAAGTAAAACAGAAAAAGAAGCTTTTCCACCCATTATGGTACCACTATGGATTAATTCAGTGTTATAACTAAATTTCTAATGACCTACTTTCCTATTTTTAATGCATTAAACTATATTGCGTACACACATTATATGTAATATAATTTTTTCAGAATTTCATGAATCATATGCACCTTTGTCTTAGTTATCCATTCCTTGCTGGGACAAAATACCCAATATCCACAATTTAAGGGAAGAAAGGTTTATGTATTTCAGTTTCAGAAGGTCTCACACAGCCCATGCCTGGGCAGCCCGTGGCTGAGAGCCGCCCACCCACTGCACCAGAGGCCAAGGGAGTCTGGAGTAAGGGGAGACCTAGAGGCTCCGGCAGGGACAGACCCTTCCCACCACGAAGATGTAATCATGCTTCTTCTTCCTTCCTTTATTTAGATGCCAGCCGGGTTCCCCACACCCAGGTCGGTGCCCCTCCCTCACCTCCTGCCCCACAAGTCAATATAACCCACACCTGAAAGCTCTGCCGTGGGCGTTCCCCAATCTCCACGAGTTGACATAGTCCCTCCAGATCAAGCCCCAAGCATCTGCCCCTCCCAACCACATCTTAACTCCTAACAGTGCATGGTTCCACAGTTATTCCCCTATAGCCAAATACACGAGACTTTTGAGGGACACTCCAGATCCAAACCAAAGCAACTTCTAATGACATCTTGCAGCAGACAAGAAACTTTTGTTTTATTATTCTCTGTCTGCCTGTCTAGCTCTTTCTCCAAAACAGCAAAGCTTCCTTCCTGGGACATAATTTTTCTTTTGTCCTTTGAACCAAAATTTAATTATATGCCCATATCCAAATCAATGCTTGAAATAGAATAAGAGAATCACAATTCTTCAAAAAAAAAAACTCCTTTAAAAATGAGGCTCTAATTAATTAACTGATAAAATCAATGGTCTTATAAGGAAGAAGAGAAGGCATTTGACATACACTATGATGAAAGGCAGGTTTGAGAAATGGGAGAAGCGTTGAAATTACAGATATGATCTGAGAGTTGGTCCCATGCATACACCCTTCCAAATAATTATGAATGACCTAAAAAGTCTTTTTTCTCCAAACTGTGGTAAAGATATCAGGTAAACGAGGATTCTCTCAAAAGCCCATCTCCTCCAGCAGCTCAACCATCATAGTGTAACAGCCAAAGTCACTGGGGGTAGGTCATGTTCCATTAGCTCTGACTGTACGACCCTGGGCCAATTACCCTGACTAATTTGTTAAAGCTTAAAATAGAATGTTGCTAAGTGGCTTAGTTGTTTCATATGTTTATTATGAAAAAATAAGTTGATATGTGTTAAGAAGATTTTAAAAGTGAAAGAGTACATGTATATGAGACTCTTTTTAGGGAGAAACGTCAGTGAGCAGAATGCTCTTTTCGTTTTTAGACACCCCAGTCTTATTCTCAGGGTTGGAGCTATTTCAACATCTTTCCTACATTCTGTGGTAGCGCTACAGATTTCAGGCCCCGACATTCATTTTTTTACATATGTGTTAATCCATCATTTCTCTTTATGTTATAAATCTTCTGTTCATCGTGCATATTCTACTGAAAAAGACTGGTTTTGTTTTTCAAACGAGACTTGAGCTTCCAGTGGAGGGCTGCTACATACTCCCGGTTACTGTGTCCCCACCACTGGCTGGCAGATGGATCTTCTTTGAGCCCAGTGGTCTAGTGAACACGGACCCTCTCATAGACCATAGATTAATTTTTAAAAATTAGATAGATTTATTTGTAAAAAATATTTTTTCTTCAATATTTGTCCACTATGAAAATAAATAAAAATGACTATTACTAATAGCTAGAGGCATTTTTGTTTAGTCAAAAAATTGGAGCATTTTGGTGTTGAGGAGAAGCAGTACTTCACGTGTGCTTTGTTATAAATGAAGTCTAATGAAACATGCAGAGAAGAAGATGAATCTAAGCTGTGTCATACCTGCAAGGAAATGGCACCTGGGGACAAGACCATTGCCAACTTCAATGCTGATTTGTCAGGTTTGATTAAAACCTGAATTAAGCAGTCCTCATTAGAACCTCGGAAGAGTGAATTATGCTGCATAAATAGATTACTCATGCCCTGATAGAAACCCTGGCAACACACACCCTGCTCGTAAGTTTCAATTACATTGATAAATGAGAAGTTAAACTGTAATTTTTTAGCACTATCCATTTTGCCTCTAATATCCTGTCACTTCTGTTTTTATTGTGATTGAAAATAGAGGCTCATGATGAAACAAACAGTCATTAGAATTAGTGTCACACTTCAGCCTAGAGACAACAGGAACTTGGAATTAAAGTTGGCAAGGGTGCCAAGAAGGGTGAAAAATGTTCTTTATACATCTCCAGTGCTGTCCCAGGTAGTGGTAGAACAAGTTCCCACAGCACGGGTCTCACCCAAATCATAAATAAAATAGCCAAAGGACAAAATGAGCTACCAACGACAGCGTCTTGAAAGTGGGAAATTTAGCATCATAGGTCAGAGGCTGGATGTGTGGACCAGCCAGCACATAAGAGATTTGACTTGCCATAGTTACTCCTTCTGATGTTTCAAAAATAGAGAAGACACTCAAGCCCCTTGTGTGTCTGTCACCATGTGCTCCGCTCCACTGTTTGTAAGCGTCACGTTCACCTTCCAGCTCAAACTCGTGGTGCTTGCCACATGCTCATTTTTCCCAATGATGCAGATTGTGAAAAATTGGGTGGCAAGATATCATGGAAATGTAGTTCTATCTATCTAGTTTTACTTGTATTTACTCCAATATGAGGCCCACTGCCACTTGGTGATGTACCCAAAGAAAAAAATTCATTCCCTAGAACTTGAAAAGCACAGTGATTATAATGAATTTTCTTGCAGTAGCAGAAAAGAAAAGAAAACAAATCTAAAGACTAACATACACAAAAAGAGAAATGAATCTAATGACTCATGTAGACCATTCTAAATCTCCTTTGCCCGTAACTATCTATCTGAAATTCCACTCCAGAAAGCAGACCTTGAAGCTTCTTTGCACCTAGAATGTCCTCAGACGTGCTTAGTTCCATTCTTTCTCCGCATCCTGCTATCTTTTTCTTGCTTTCAACCCTTCCTTTCCTTCCACACATAAATGTGGGCCAACAATGCAAAGTCATTGGGTTTCTTACCTTCCTCTGATTCATTCTCCACTCATTATTCTAATCCCACAGTAAAGAAGCGCCATCCAAACAAACATAATAAATCCTCCTATCCAGAAAAGGCAGACTCTGATTATCAACTTATCAGTGTTTTTAAGACAATTCTATTTTACCAAGGGACTGAGAACACCTTTCTAAAAAAATATTGTTAGAAATTTTAATAGAAGTGAATAAGACCAATATGACAGGTATTAATCACTTTTAAGGCTTTGAAAAATACTCAAGATAAAAATTTTATTCTTGGCCTTTCATTAGACAACTTTTGTCTGATTCTCTTTTTAATGTCACAAGATGTAAAATAATGTGGGATTAAATTCAATCTGAGTGCTCCGTGTGTTGTGTCATGTAGGGCAGAAAAATAAATGTATGCAGTTTACAATGAGAAAAAAGAAATTTTAATAGACACTTGTGCTATTACAATTTTAAAGTCAGATACTTACTTGCCATTTTGTTTCATTCTATGACAAGTTTGCGCCGGTTTAGATTAGAGTCTTCACCCCCTGACTTGAGTTGGAGAAAAGAAGAGATAGGAGTTTTTGTACAGGTCTTAAGTAAAATGAAATAGGAAAAGAGATTTTAAGTAAAAGAAAAGCAACAGAGACAAACTATTTATTTTAAAGTAACTTAAATCTTGGAACAGAGGGAGACAGAAAATGATTGTGAGAAATAAGCTGTCCCAGCACTCCGGAAGGCTGAGGCAGAACGCTTGCAGGTGTAAGCCCAGCCTGAATGACTTAGCAGCTTAGTGAGACCCTGCCTCAAAATCCAGAATCAAAATGGGCTGGAGATATAACTCATTGTGAAAGTCCTGACTCAATCTTCAGTAGCAAAACTAAATAAATAAAAATAAAACAAAACTAAAAGAGAAAGAAAACAAGGCATCAATCATGAAGGAACAAATCTTGAAATTTAAATTTGACTCTTCTATTTATATGAGGAAAACTGAAGTTTCTGGTCCACGGCATAGACCTCTGTAAAATGAGGGAAATTTACCAAAAGATCTAGAAGGTCAGCATTCTATGATTTTATAAATCTTTATCAACTGATCTCAGTATTTGCTAGACACCATCCATATTTGTTGGAAATTCCGTATCTCTGTGCTCTCATCTACTCAGTCTGAGGATAAGCTGTTTTTGCCTCACAGTACGAACTCCAAAATTCTCAGATAGCAGGGGTATCATCTCTATTATCAATTCATCATCTACAAAAGCTATTTTAATTGCTTCATGACTATGATACTGCACTAGCCTTACAGAAGAGCCACCTCACAGGCATTGACTAATTAAGATAAATGAACTTGCTGTGGCTGCACCTTACACAAGTGCACACACACACACACACACACACAGAGAGAGAGAGAGAGAGAGAGAGAGAGAGAGAGAGAGAGAGAGAGAGAATAAAACATTAAATCAAAATGCAGTAAGGTATAAATTGTGTGAACATTCAGCCGTGATCTGTTTTATCTGTTAAGATCTGAATATCCAATGCATAATCTGTTGTGAAATAGTCATCTGAGGAAACAAATGTGTTGCTGCTAGGATTGTTTAGCCAGAGGGCAGAGGAAGTGCACAGCAGTTGGAGTTCTTGCCTAGCAAGGGCAAGGCCCTGGGTTCGATTACCTGACACCACATAAGCTGGGCATGGTGATGTACACCTGTATTCCCAGAACTCTGGAAACTGACCCAGGAGGTTCGCCATGAGTGTGATGCCAGTGAGCTCAGGACCACTCTGGACTACAAAGTGAGATCCTGTCTCAAAAAGAAATTCTTTAGCCAATATACACAAGACTATTTTCCTCTCCTCAATTTTTTTCTCTAAATGGAATTCAATAAATTTCTTATCTAACTTATTTATTGGACAGAGATTTTAAAGGGTCTTAATCTAGTCTCAAGGTAATGAGGATAATCATGTTTCAGGCTCCAAAGAAAAGTAAGTGAAGAATTCAACATTATGCATGAAGACTTTATTAAAAAAATCCTTATCTGGAAGTAGAACATTTGAATTAGGAAAAGCATCAGGTTACCTTTCGTGGTATGATCAGCTTGGGATGTGCACCTCGGGGCTGGGGACATCTTGATGCAATAAGACTTGCTTGAGACACAGCCTCGGCTGCACTGGGGTATGAGACCATTGTGGACAGGGAGGAACTGCTCACCAGTGGGCACTAAATCAATGTCGTTATGTCTTTAGCAAAGCAAGATGCAAATTTTCTTTATATTTCACAGAAAACTGAGCAACAGTCTTTGAGTTATTTGTAGAAGGTAGAACCAGTGAAAGATAGAACTTAGCAATACCTGGAACCAGAAGAGTGTTTGCCCTAAATTAAAGGTTGCTTATTTTGAAATCTGATTTAAGGAAAATATATGTAAAGTAGTTTTCTAATAAAAATTTTGTTCTGTGAGTCTCCTTTCTTTTAGTTGCATCCTTCTCTGTCCAGAATGCTGAAGTATTACACAAGTATGAATAACACTGTAATGTCCACCATGTGTGCTCAAAATACAAAGGCCTTTCCTGAGAGTCTGAATTTGCTAATCATCATGCTTAACAGGGAGGAGAGTGAATTATCTTTTTAAACGTTATTCAGGCTGCTGTGCCTCAAGGCCTTTTAGACACAATTCTTAATGCAGTCCTTCTGCCTAACTGACTCTAACGTACCCTTCATTAAATGAGGAGTCTTACTTATTCTTCAAGGCACAACTCTAGAATCATTTCCTTTCTCGGGCCTCCTGTTTCCTCACCTGTGTCCCTGGCAGAACCAAATGTCTCGTTTTCTTGGCTTTTTTAGTATTTTATGTGTAATTCCATTGCAGTGTATAACTCAAGTTACTGATTGACTTACATTTCTAAATTTTGGTCTTCTTAAAGATGCAGTGTATGTTTCAGTCTTTGTGCTATTGTAGCTAATATCAATAATGTGCTGGTCAGTTTTTCTGTTGCTGAGAAAGAAAAAAAAACTGACATGGACAACTTAAGGAAGAGAGATTTACTAGATTTACTTGGCTTACAGTTCAGAGGGGTCAGTCCATGGCTTGCTGGTTCTAAAGCATAACCAGAATAGTAGAAAAGTGCAGTGGAGCAAAACTGTCACCTCACGCTGGTCGGAAACAGAGCAGAGGAGCAGGAAGGAGCATGAGGAACCAGAGACAGTGCTCACGGACAGACCTGGATGCGTGCTTTACTAACCCCCCTAGTGGCTCTGAGGCCAGACAAGTGGTCATGGCAGCTTAACTGTCATAACTGCCCATAACTTAAGAACACCAGTAGACAAACTTGAGATTAATTATGGTAAAGCATCCTCTCTGCCCCAAGAAATCCCAAGATTGAATTAGATGATACAAAAGTGAACATTTTATTTAACTCAAAATTTGCAAAGAAAAGTATTTGGGTATTACTTCAATTCTTTCCCAATAAACTTACTTGAGTAAGGCTTTGTCTGTATATGACAGATGGAAACATTGAGAATCAAATGACTTGGTCAGGGTCAAAGTAAGCAATTGTTAGAACAAGAGCATTTCAACCTTTGTCTTGCTGCAAAGCTAAAGCTCTCATTTTTTGTTGTTGTTGCTGTTGTTTTCCTTTTCAGTCTAAGCAATCAGAGAATATAACATTATTCCAAAAGGAACAGTTTTTTGTCTGCATTTTGCCGGATCTCAGTGTATAATTGTCGATAGTCTTTAAATATAAGTTAAAAAGAGAGAAATGTCCCAATGTTTGCCTTTGACTTATTTTTACATTGTTCATTTCTGAGCCATTACATCTGCTGTGGTTAGTTCGGCCTGCTGTGAACTTATGTAATGTGAGGCTGCCATTACATTAAATGGTAGTGCTTATTGCATGAAGATGCTACTCCCAACCAGTCTTCCTTCAGACAAGAGAGAATTCCTTGACCTGCATCTTCAGCCACATATTGTGAATCTGTAATTTGCATATTTTAAGAAGTGTGCCTAATGGGGCTTTGATTTTTTATGATTTTAGAAAAAGAAAGTAAAACGTGTAAAGAAGTGCATCCCTAGGCAGCAACCGCTATTGCGTAAGGGTGTAGTTAGCACTATTTGTCGTTTTCACCTGCAGTACTTCCTTATTGGCTGAAATACACAACTTTGAGTCTGCATATCTATACTCACAAAATTAACATGGGCATGCTCTGCAAAAGCATGTCACGTACGCATCACGTACATTGTGTTCTGGTTCACACAAAGTCTTTTCATCACAGACTTTGAATTGAATCTTCACTCTTACATCTCCTAATTCGGTTTTGGGTTTACCTCATTCCTAACTTACATCAATACCTTCTCCAGAAAATCGGTGACTGCTAATCAACAAAACCAAGTAAATGTTTCCATTTGCACAGTCTAATTTGCTTTTCTTCTAGATCTTGCTGGTGTAATTACAGAGAACTACAGACTCTTGAAGGTACCTGCCACACCCGCTGGACCATGGCTGGTAGCATAGCAGAACATACATTATTAACACCCTTTTGTCCACACGTGCCACTTTGCCAGCCACCTTCAGATGTATATACAGGACTTTATTTATATGCCAGAGGATGCTCAACTCATGTATAGAAATGTTCACAGATGGAGGAAGATGAAGGCCCTGGAGCAATCCTCCACTACCAAGCAAGTGGAGTTGGTCGACAGGGTCAGAGCCCTTCCTCCAGTCATGGACATAACGTGGGACGTGCCCCACCCTGATTCTCAGAGGTCTCCAGATGGGCTGGACTCTGCCCTGCCACTGTGCTAATCTTCTCATTAGAGTATGCTGGCTAGCTTCTCTCTCCAGTATCAAATTCCTGATGGTATTACCTGGGCTCCGTCCCACCCAACGTCCAGTCTCTCCTTTAATAGATAAGAAGTACATGGCAGACCAGTGCTTCAGGAGATACTCTGGGGATTTACACAAAGCAAAGCCAGCTGCCACCTTTTTCACTTCTCTAGGGTTAGCTTTTAGTCATTTCTTCAGTGTGTCAGTTCTTTTCTCTGACCTCGATGTCTTGTGATACAGACTACACTTTCTGCATACAAAAGCAAAAGTAGGAGCAAGAAGAATTACTGCCCCATCTTGGTCCATGATGAAGGCTCATCTGATTGACCCCTAAGGAGTGGCTTTGTCATCCCATTTTTTCTAATCTTCTTTACCTGTGTTTCCTTTATGAAGTGTCTACTTAACCACATCATGCTCCTTTGTGTTCATCCCCCCAAAGCATTTGCCATTTTTCTCTTCTGGTGAGCTACACACACACACACACACACACACACACACACACACGCCCCACATATTTACATCTTTATTAAATTTATTTATTGAATTCTTATTGCCATTGCAACAAATGACAGAATTTTTGTCACAAACCAAAATTATCCCACAGTCTTACAGACCAGGAATCAGAAGGACTCTCCTTGGGCTAAATTCAATGTGGCCAGGCTTTGCCTCTGGAAACTCTAAGGAAGACTCCATTGTCACCCCATGTCCAGCTCCTAGAGTTTACCTTCATTTCCTTACCCTGACTCCTACATTTTCACAGCCACATCAATAAACTAAGTCTCATGCTACCATCCTGTGATTATTTCTCCTGTGTCCCTTTTCCATTTGTAAGGTGTCTTGTGATTAGATAGGGTCCATTTGAACATCTAGAATCCAGATCATTATTAACTCTAATTATATCAGGAACTTAAATCTTCTTGCTTTATAGTGTGTTACAACCATATTTTCTAGAAATTAAAAGTAAACATATTTAGGAGGCCATTTTATACCTTTACATAAGTTGAAAAACAAATGTGTTAAGAATGCTACTTACTGTAGTTATGCTTCTATATTATCCTTGATGCTCTGTATAAAGGCAATCCTATTACTTGGCTCACCATAGAAATAATAAAAATCTCTGGCTTGGGGACAGAAAGGAACAAAGGCATGGTTTTATTAGGGACCCAGAATCAGGCAAGGAGGAGTCTATGGAACTGTGGGAGACACAGGGAAAAACCAAAGTGGTGACCAATGTAATTTGGCAATGGAGAGAAAAATGATGGAGTAGTGCCAAGGTAGGAACTCTCCCACAGCCCCCCAAATGTTGGGGACCTCAGGGCCCGAGAGCCTCAGCATCACTGACCTTGGCCGAGTTTCTTCAACAAAAATGAAGTGTTTGAGTTATGCTTGGCTCAGAAGAATTTGTTACTGCTTGTACTTTAACTCAGATGGAGTTTTGCTTAAACAATGACAACTGTTCCTTGTCCTCGATGGCTCTGATAAGGGGGTCACGAAGCTGGTAAACAACTGGGGTATAAGAAAAAGACTGTATAAAATGTTTTCCACCCTCGTGGACAGTGCATGATCATAACGTAGTTGCTGTTTAAGCCCAGTACATGCTGGCGTGAGTAAGTGGTTAATTGGCTAAAGTCTCACTCACATAGGTGCCATGTCAAATTACTTGTCCCCTCCTTCTTACAACATCCTCCCCTATCCTATATAAGTTTCTGTACTTCCTGAATAAAGTGAGTCCCTGCTTGACTAGACTCCCTGTCGCGTCTGATTGTCTCTCGGAGTTTGAGAGGCTGCGGAGCGGGTGGACAGCGCACTCACTCCCCTCAGACCCTGTCTACGGACAGAAGACCCACCCCCCACATCTGGTGCCCAACATGGGGCTCGAACCCACGACCCTAATATCAAGAGTCTCATGCTCTACCGACTCACCCCCCACACCCAAAGGCTACCAAACTGTGCCCAGGCGGTATCCTCATCCCTGTCACCCTCTCTTCAAACACTGGTGAGCTTGGCTCTGTATGAAATTACTCCCACCACTACCAAAACCTACACCCATATGAGCACCCCCATGTCATGCCTCAGACACTACTGAAGAAAGGCTGCTGGTCATCGCATTGCCCTAATATATAAATGCCTGTGAGATCTTTCCGTATTAACTTCCAGACAGTCCCTCATAATTTGAATGGATTTAGTGGATGTGGTGGTTAAACTTAAATGTGTCAATCTAATTGGCTTGTGTGCCATGTAAGAGATTAGGAAAACACACTTGTGGGTGTGTCCTGAGAACATGACCTTGAGTACTATACTCCTGTAGCAGCTCCAGAGATCATCTTAGGGGGGAAGGACAAAAATTGAGGAAGCCCCGCCAGGGAGCATCAGAAGACAAGGTGCATGACCAGTCCCACTGTGCCCTCTCCACCTCCAATAAAACTGAAAGTGCCTGCCCACAAAACCGCGCACACAGCAGCACAACTGAAACCTCACAGAGCTCCAGCTGCAGAGGGAACACGAGGCCGTCTCAGCCACTCATCCAGATCGTCTCAACCCATTCATTCTCTGGGAGGGAAGAGGACGAGCTCCTCTGGAAAAGAACCAGCTCCCAGACTAGTTGACACATCCAACCGCCTCCTCACAACCTCAGAGGACTGGAGCTCAGCCACCTCCACGTGTCACAAGACAGAGTCTTTCCATTTTTGAACTAAGGGAGAGGAGTTAATAGGTCAAATCTCTACTGCAGTATGGACGGGGCTGTGAACGCATCTTGTATGTGGTGGCGAAAGTGTAAGCAAGCGTGGGAACTGGAGGAGGGGCCACTGTGTGTGCTTGGCAGACCGCAGGAATCTGAGCTGCCACTGCTCTTACCAAGCCACATTAGGTTTCTGGTGCCAAAAACTGTTTCATAAGAATAACTAAAATAGCTACTTGGTCTTTCACACTTTGTCGCCCACCTCCCTGTGTCCTATTCATTTCACGTAAACTCCCTCTTCTCTTCACTTACTTCCCCTCTCGCACCTTCACATATCCCCCCTTCTTCTATTTTGCAATATGCAAATACTATCAGCATAATGTATTTTAAATTTTTTTCCTTTTCATTCTGTCTTTCATCTGATACTGCTTTTGGTAAGAGCTACAAGCTCTGCAGGCTACTGGTAAGACTGAGACTCCAAGTGAGCACTTTTCTCTCTGAAGTTCTTCACCTGGCCACAGAAGGTTCTCCCAAGTGAGGGGCTGTTTCACAAGATTAAATAAATCAGCTTATTGGTTTGGGAAAGCAGGACCCAGGCCCCTTTACGTTCCTCCTGCTCCATTTTAGCTCCTCCCTCCTCACTTCTTTTTTAGCTCCCACACTCTCAAAGCCTAAATCCGGCTTCTCTGTTCTATGAGACACAAACACTATCAGCACAACTCTTTCCTTTATTTGCTGATTTCTCTTTCTTTTTTCTATCCTTCCTTTCTTCCTATCTTACAGTTATGTTTGAGGTGTTTGAATGTGTGACATGATGACTCAGAATCCATTATTGCTTTATTTTCTACAGTATCTTTCATTGTTACATCAAGACACAGTTCACCAAAAACTGTGGTTAGAGAATACAAATATAAGCTCTAACCTTAATACAACTTCTCTCAATTCCCAATTATACTTTCCTCCCGCTTCTTCACTCTACCCACCCCTGTACATTCCTCTCAAATCCACCCTTTCTTCCCTTTGTTTCATGTGTAAAAATAATACTACTAAAGTTTTGTCTTTTTTCCTTTCTATGTGCTTTCTCTTTTTTCTCCTCTTTTTTCTTTCCTTTCTTCTTTTTTGTCCTCCACTTATCAGCCTATTCATTGTCACTACCATGCCATCATCTTCCTAGTTTATTTTAAAAAGTAAAAAATTTTTAGAGGACAAATTAGGCAAGTATCTAAAAGACACAGAGGTAGGCAAAGACTTCCTTGACAAGACACCAAGAGCAAAAGAAATTATTCCCTTTATTAACAAATGGAATCTTGTCAAAGTAAAAAGTTTCTGCACAGCAAAGGAAACTATCAACATTGTAAAAAAAAAGAACCAACAGATGGAAAAATATATTCACCACCGACATCTCAGATAGGAAGCTCATAACTAGAATATACAGGTAGCTGAAGAAAAGTAAAACAAGTTTTAAATTTTACAACTGATGCAGGTTTGATGCTGTAAGTGCTGACATAATGGATAGTTGTCCCCTCCTTGAACACAGTGAGTCGGACGGATCTTAACACAATGAGTAGGTTGAACAGGGACATGAACACTAAAGTGTACTGGGATTCAAGGTTACACCACAGGAAGACATGCACTAACTGAAGAGCTCTGAGTAAGACAGAGATGTAACTCAGTGTGAAAGCCGAAAGCCCAGTTCTCAGTACCACCCCACTCCCCCCCCCCACACACACACACAGAATATTATTGAATTAAGAAAGCCACATAAAATACAAATGACCATGTTAGTAAATAAATTAAAATTATGAAAAAATATCACGCAGAAATTCTGTATGTAAAAAATTCCGTTAAAAGTATGGGCATTAAATACAACCAATGAGAGGAGAGATGACTTGAAACAAAGTTGGTATGGTAGATCATATACCTGAGGAGACACCACAAAAGCTCGTTAGATGACTCAGAAACAACTCTAAAAATAATGGAAGTTTAAGAAAGTCTAGAAGACAGAAATAAAGGCACAAAAAAAATTTTAACTGAGGGCTAAGGATGTAGCTTAGTGGTAGAACACTTGCCTGGCAGACTCAAGGCTGTAGGTTCAATCCCCAGTACAAAAATAGAAAATGAAAAAGACCCGCCCCCCAAATTTTTAAATGAAACTATACCATTTTTTTTCAAATCTGGGAAAAGAAATGAATGTAAATGAGACATAGAATTCTAAATAATCATAATGAGGCATTTCACAGTCAAAATGTCAAAAATTCAACATGAACAATAATAAAAGCCATTAGAGATAAATTTCAACTAACCTAAAAAGGCTAACCTCTCATAAAAACAGCAAATTTTTCAATGAAGACCTTCAAAACCAGGAGACCTTGAAATAAAGTTTTTCAAGCCCCAGGGCCTAGAGTGGGTAAAGTGTTTGCCTAGCAAGTGCTAAGTCAAGCATTAAGTATCCAGGTTCGATGTCCCCAGCATCACATTAGCTGGGCATGGTGGTGCACGTCTGCAATCCCAGCACTTGGGAGGCTGAGGCAGGAGGATTGCCCTGAGTCCAAGGTCAGCCTGGGCTCCATAATGAGTTCAGGACTAGCGTGGGCTGCAGAGCAAGACCCTGTCTCAAATAAATAAATAAATAAATAAATAAATAAATCAAGCCCTAAAAGAAAACAGTTGCCAGTCCAGATAACTATAACATGAAATTTACCCTCATCTTTTGATGAAAAACACAGGCTGTCTACAGCAAAGGCAATCTGAAGAAATGCATAGCTAGTAAACATTTCTGAAATTACTCAACAGAAGCCTAGTCAGAAGCAAGAGGCTAACATTACTAACAAACCCAAAGGAAAGAGGACATCTAACCATGACAATAGTGAGGCACAAAGTAAGAAGTAAGGCATCAACACTGAAAAAATAATACGATGATAAGATTCTCTAAATATCTTTCAACACTAACATTCAATGGAAACAGTTTTAATGCCCCAGTGAAAAGACTCAGATTGACTTATTGGGTCAAAATACAAACAAACAAAAAACAACCAAGATGTGTTTTCTGCAAGAAACACACCTCATTCACCAATAAACACATACACACAAGTAAAAGGACAAAAAACAATATTGCGTGAAACCATAGCCGAAAAGCAACCAGGAGTCATTATCCTATTTTTAAAAGAAGTGGACTTCAAGTCAGAACTGTGCAAATAAGGTAACTGCGTACTGGTAAAGGGAACAATTTGACAAAAAGAGGTAATGATTATAAATATGTTTGCCTGAAATATTGACTCACTCAATTTCACAAAACAAAACCTAATCAACAAAAAAGGTTAGGAAGACACCAATATAATCATAATGGGGGATTTCAATACACTCTTCTGACAAATATATAGGTCAATCTGATAGAGAAACCAACAAGGAGCTATTAGAGTTTAACCACATCATTGAACTAAAAGGCTTCCAAATACCAATAGTGTGTTTGTGTTTCATCTTTCTCTTACACCAATGGCTACCTAAAATAACAAATTCTGTGAAGTTGGGGAGAAAAATAATTGTATATTGTTGGTGGTGTCTTTGTTACTTTCTTGTTGCTGGGACAGAATAGCTGACATCCACAACTTAAGGGAGGAAATATATATTTTAGCTCACAGTTTCCGAAGTTCTCCAATCATTCATGGGTGGCTGGTAATGGTGGAAGAACACAGTGGAGTCCTAGCTGGGGAAAGATGTTCACAGAAAGTTGGACAGGAAGCCAAGTGAGCAAGGAAGGGAGGACCTCGCGTGTGTCCTTCCAGCTCGTGTCCCAGTGATCAGCCAAACGGTCAAACCCCAGTGATGCACCCCTTCCATGTCAAGGCTCAGTATTCCACCTTTTCCTGTCAAGCTCATCTTTTAAATCACATGACTCCATAGGTATTTCATAACATCCATATACATGAGGCTTTTGTGGGACATTCCAGATCCAAACCATAGCAGTAGGACTATGAACTAGTACAAACACTATGGAAATTCATATGATTCTTCAAAACACAGAAACTCCATCCAATCCAGGTAGCTATACCTGTTCTAGGTATCTTCCTGAAATTTTAAAGTCATCTTATTGCAGTGATGTATGCAAATCCATGCTTACAGTTACATAGTTTACGAGATCTGAAATATGAAAACAGCCTATATGCCCATCAACAGATAAAGAAATATGGTATGTACACACAAGGGAGTATTACTCAGCTCTAAAGAAAGATAAATTTGAGTCATTTATAATAAAATGGATATATCTTGAGACCACAATGCTAGATGAAATAAATCAGACATGGAAAGCTAGATATTGCATTTTTTCTTATATGAGACATTCAAAATGTAAACGGTCTACAGAGGAAAATAAAGAAAATAGGAAAGGTGACAGGAAGATATATTTTGTGGAAATGAAAGGGGTTTCTAGGGAAGGGAGAAGCGCAAGGGATAGGGAGGAGAGTGGAAAGTAAAAATAGTTAATATGCAATGTGAACATGTACAACTCTCCCAAATTGAGCACAGCTGTTGTGTGTCACTAATATATACTAATAAAGGACTTTAAAAAAGATACCACTTAGGATTAATATCTGAACCTTCCCAAAATTATACCTAAATGACAACAGAGAAATTGTCATGTTATCAATCTATAACACAGAACATGAGGAAGGGGCAATAGTCAGTGGAATTACTCCAGCAAATTCTTGAGAGATAAGACACAAATAGAAAGATGGAAGATCACATGTCAGGAACAGACCATTCAAAGCCTGGGTCAACCTCAGAGTTCCCTGGAACTTGGCCTCTGAAGTCAACCGACAAAAGCCACAGAAAAAGTCACAGTATCAGTGGCTGCGAGGCAGCAGGAGAGAGAAGAATGAGTAGGTAAAATACAAAGGACTGAGCAGAGAGATCCCTCAATCTCACACTGCTCTGTGAACAGGTTCATTCTATGTTTGTCCAAACTCAGGGTGTGCACAATACCAAGAGGGAGCCTTGATGTGGCCTGCAGTCTGCAGGTGATAATGGTGTGTCAACGTAGGTTCATTATTGTAACAAAGTCGGATTCCACTGGGAATGTTGACAGTGAGGGACTTAATGCCTGCGTAAGAACAGGGTCTTCCACCGACGTGTAGCTGCTAAAAATAAATAAATAAATAAAATCTATTTTTAAAGAGAAATTATAGAATAAAGAAGAGCTTCTGAAAACTAAAGATACTAGAGTTGACACGGAAAGAAATCTCAAGCAAGGATAAGAACTAAAATAGAAATTCTAAGAAAGTAAAGTAAATCATAAGCCAAGATAAAAAATAAGAAAGACACTGTAACAAAACTGAAGCATTGTTCAACAGTCTTCCAACATTTAACAGGAGTTCCAAAAAACTTGAAAATAGATACCAGTGATAAAAAGATATTACATTTCCCTGAACTGAAAAGAATAATTTTTCAGAAAATACACACTTCAGGAAAATCCAGAACAACCAATGAAAAACATCCACATGATTAGAAGCAAGATTAGAAATTTCACCAAGAGGTAAAAGAAAGTTCTGAAAACATTCAAGATATACACATGCGCACAGCCACACAAATGGATCCTTACTGAACAGTGGACATCACACATCATCTGCAACACTGGCAATTCAACACAGTGGCCAGAGCAATGTGTGGTGCAGAATTAGCTCATTCTAGTATCCATGTTACTTTATCAGTCTTATGTATAAACAAAGGTGTGCATGTCATAGGCCAAGAAAAATAATTTTAAGTGTGGTAGATAGCTCACTAAATCATTTGGAAAGCTAAAGAAAAAGGACTCAAAATTGGAGTATCCAAACCCTGCCCCACCTCCCTGTTGCACACCTACCCTCGCAGGGAGATTATCCCCTTTGTCCTTCTATCTATGACAACCAAAATATACCACAGCTGCTCCTCCCAACAGCACCTGTGAAACTGCTAAAGCTTCACCAGAAAAGCGGGCGACTCTCACAAAGCTCAGAGTTCTTACTGTTTAATAGAAATCTATTGGCATGTCTGATAGACCGAAGTTACATAACTGTTATACAATTTCACAGAGGTTGGTGAAAAAAATATACTCTTCATTGGACCATGAAGAGACAGAACTCACAAAGCAGCGTACCATAAAAATCTAGACAGGGTGTTTGAGAGATATTCTGTGGTCACAATTCTAGCCAAGTATTCGGTGCATACGATTCTGTCAAATAATGAATCAAATGTGGAAGGAGAAGACCTTTTTGGACATAGAAAGATGAAGGAATTTACCTCCCACGTGCCCTCATTTAGAGGAATGCTGGAAGATAAGCGCTAGCGAAATGAGAGTATCAACCAAGAAAGGAAACTGTGCCGCATCCTGGCAACGGGACCAAACACTGAGGACGAGTAAAGGAAGCTCCAGGATGGCCTTTGCTCATGAGGTCCAGAGAGCGAGGGGGTGAGGAAGGCTGGCAAAAAGCCTTTCAGACACGGAGAAAATGGACGGGTCTGATGTGTCATATTTCCAAGATCTAAAAAAATATCAGATTAACTGGAATCTTCGGAAAAATGAAAATTAAAACAAAAAAATAAATAAAGTTTTAGAGTAAACCACTCTAAAAGGAATAGAAAAAATAAACATAGTATACTACAAGGTTTGGCAGTAAATATTTATCTATACAATAATGGGAAAACAGAATACTGAGTTAATTAAAAATCACATTAACCAGTGTTGAAAGAACAACATAAGCAAATCTGTGGATTTATGCACTGAGGGGCGTTTCAACTGATGGGTCCCGAGCTACCAAGATACGAACCTGGAAAGTGCAGATATTGTTGAGGTAAGGAACAGCTGCGCAGGTATAAGTACTTAGAAATTTATAAAAGAAAATCATAAAAGAGATGAAGGTCATCTATCAGAAGAGTCGTGGAAAGGAGGGAAAGCTGGATAAAACACTGTTTTCTTCAAAATACACCCATTTGTTCTACTTGATTTTTAACTATGTGAATGTGTGCAACGATGCATGTAGGATTGGTTTTTTTTTAATAACTTTGGTAAACAATGGTACAGAAAGTGGAATCTGATACCAAATTGAAAGAAATAGATATTTAGTTTTGCATAAATAAATATAATCAGCTTAGACAGGCAGTGGAAACGCTAATAAAATGAATATAAAGGAAAGAACATGGAGAAGAAGCCGTCACCGGCAGTGGTGGCTCACACGTGGAATTCTGTGTCACACGGCACACGACTCCCTCCCCAACACTGCAGACCCATCACTTCATAATTCTGACTCAGAAATGATTGATTTGAGTGACTTACAACAGTAGATTAAGGAGTTCACATTCTTCAGTGCAGCCGGTAACAGATGACAGAACATCCAGTAGAACACATTAGTACCTAGAAGATAATGTCCTTCAGAATTAGCAGAAATTGTAGGAGAATTTTGGACTTATACATTTGTTTTATTTCTGGATGTTCAGTGGCAACAAAGTACACAAGTGATACTTAATCTGTTACAAGCGCACATTAAATATAATTAGTGCAGGTTTGTGGTATAAAATACTGTATTATCCTCTGAATGACACTTTAAGTTAAACAATGTTAACTTTATTTTCCATACTGACCAGATCCTTGTCAATTGAAGGGTTTTGCACCAAGTTCGTCCTAAGGCAGAGGTCAATCCGCACACAGTCCTCAGGTCATTTCCTCTACATGCTATTTTTAAGGGGGCAGAAGATGAGGGATGTACCACCTTGCTCTCTGGGATCCAGGATGCTTTCACTGTCCTGAAACAGATTGAATGCGGAAACTGAGTAGGAGTGGGAGTGATGGTGATAATTTACAGAAAAATTTAAATATGTCCATATTTCATGTAGGAGAGTTGCTGTTTTTTTAAAACGATATCTTGTGGGAGGGTAACTTCTGTCTCCACTCTGTTTTTAGAAACTCCTGGCCCCAGCACTCATTATGTTATTAGGTTCCTGAATATTGTTCTGGTTCTGTTAAAAATATTAGGTCTTCAACTGTAAGAATCAGAAACCTGAAATTACAAATGAAAACATAAATTTGGGCCTGATTCACCAGTTTCTTCAGTTATGTATAAACAAGTTGAATAAGTCATACCACTGAGCGTCATACTGTTAGGTTTCTGCTGTTCAAATTTACTGCATTTTTGACTACTACAGTTTAGAAATTGCTTGACCTGTGTCAGAAGTCATTTCTTTTTGTTTGTTTGCAAACCTTCCAATTTTGCAATTAAAAATCCTAGAACTTTGCATAGACCCAATGTCAGCAAAGTATTGATCCTAAACAACCATAACCAGGAACGACTCAGGGAATAAAATTAGGGAACTCAGCAGAGGGATGTGGAAACTGTAATAAACTAGAAAATGGTATCCCCTACAAGCATTCAGACTCGGTAACTGTGTGGCAGCCAATAGCTTCTTCTTTATCCTATCTGCTGCAAGTTTGTAATTTCTTACCGAAGTGTTTTCTGCTCGCCATCTACTTTCTTTTCATAACCACAGTATCTTATTCTTTCTAGCTCTACCTCAGAGGTCATTGTCATGGATTCAACAAAGTCCTTCACCCTTCTGAGTGCCAGCCAAGTCTCAGGCACTGTCCTGGCCACAAGGGGGACGAGTAGAGTGGGAGAAGCAATAGACTTACATCTTCAAATCAAAGAAGAAAAAACCACTCATATAAGTGCACAGGTAAGTACAACTACACGGTGCTGACAGAGAATGTAACAGGGTATTGATCGAGGCATATTTCATCTCCACAGAGACCTGAGTTCACTTAGTAGATCTGTTAGCTGCTGTCTCAAAACACTTTTACCCACAGAAACTGAAATTTTTCTGTAGCCAATGTTTGCTTTTACCCTCGTAAAAGGATCATTTCTGTTTGACCATGAAAGCAAAAGAAAATGAAACTTGAGGTTTTCCATTTCTCCATATCACTTATTAATATTTTAATGGCAGTCCAAATCAACACAATATTCCTTCATTGATCTTTTGTTTCAAACACAGATTTTTAAAAATTCAGTTCTGATGAGTTCTGCATGCTTCTTTCACTCTTTTTTTTCTTTCTTTCTTTTTTTTTAAAGACAGGGTCTCACTCTGTAGCCCAGGCTGATCCTGAACTCACTCTGTAGCTCAGGCTGGCCTTGGACTCACAGCAATCCTCCTGCCTCAGCCTTCCGAGTGCTGGATTACAGATGTGAGCCACCACTTCCACTTTATGGAATGCTGGTGAATCAAATCCAGGGCCTTATACCTGCTAGGCAAGCACTTCAACTACTGTGCCCTTCCTCCAGCTCCTGTTTTACACTATTCTTAACAAAACATTTAGCTTAGTGAAAAATTTTGGTTCAAATTTGAGACATTAGTCAAACAACAAATTGTTTTACCAAAACCAAGTTACACAGCATCTCTAAGCCTCAGTTTCCTTATGTAAAAATGAGAATATCAATTCCTATTTTTATAATATTTTAATGAAGATTCAACCACAGGAGTAAAGTGTCCAAAAGAATGCCTACCACGAGCGAGTGCCACAAATAGTTGATGGCTGTTAGATTTACAGACTTTTTTAGAGGCAGAGTCTGACTCCACCACTATGCTCCTCCTCACATAATGACCAAGCACAAGATACACAAAAAGCAGAGCACAGTGGAGCATCAGTAGTACTGGGGGGAAATTAACTGGAATTCCATGTTCTGCAATATTGTTTAGCTTAGTGGGGAGAAGAGCTTTTATCACGTAAATACCAACTTACACGTTTTTTTTTTCTTGTTAAGCAGTTTATTTACCACTAATTGTCACTTCAGTGGATTCTGCTGTGGTGAATGTTCACATACTGTGTTTAAAGGTCTACACTTTTTTTTCCGTTCTCGGTTCTTGGAGAACACAGGTCCTGCATGACAGGGGCTTATTTTCCTGCCCGTGACCTTCTACCTGGCCCTTTTCTGGAGCCAACCATCGCATTCAGTTAGCTCAGTGCCTGCAGAACAAAGGGACATTTTACAAAGCACCGTAACTGTGAGGCGGAGAGAGAAAATCCAGTCCTAAACGGTACAGAGTTTTTGTTTACGGCAGTGGATTCCTACTCAACCTTGACCCAACTCTAGGTCAAGGATATCGAACCTAGAACTCACTTTTTTTTTTGCTTTTGATTTTTTTAATATTACAAAAAATGTTTTAAAAGAAGGGTTTAAAACTTATATATACATACGCATATTAACCATTATTGTTACATTGACTGTATGTAAACTATATTATATGCCTGTTTATGTATATGTATGGGCCCAAAACCATTTCTTTTTATTCAAAAAAACAGGGGAGAAAGATGTATTTTACAGGTGAACCTTCTTTTATAAAATAGAGAATCAGCTATTACTTCATGAGTCAGTTCAGTTGCAGAAGTTTGTTCAGGCTATCTGCTCTTCTTAAGATATCAGAAAAAGGCTATGTTCCACTTATTAATTTAACTAACCCTCTCTGGACCTTATTTTTGCCCCGTTTTATTGATATGTATAAGCACAAAATTTAAGGTTTACAATGAAGTTGAGTATTTTGTGCACACACGTATCTTGTCAAGGTGGCAAGTACTTTCCCACTTTCCTTTCGTCCCTCCTTCTACCCTCCCTCCTCACCCTACCCTCTTGGTTCACTTTGTTTTTCGTTTTAAGTTCCATTAAGAGTTGTGGTCTGGGACTCTCATAGCAGAGAAACCATTTGATGTTTCACCTTCTGCTTCTGACTCACTTCACTAAGCATGATAACCTCAAGTTTCTTCCATTTACTTGTAAAAGCCTCCACATTGTTGGACTTTATTGATGCATAGTATTCCATTGTGCATAAATGCCACAGTTTGTGTATCCACTGGTCTGTTGATGGGTATTTTGATGACTTCCATATTTTAACTATTGTTAGTTGTGCTGCTATGAACATGGGTATACACGTATCTCTATAATGTGTTGCTTTGGCCTCTTTTGGAAATATTCCCAGGAGGGGTGTCACTGGAGCAAAGGGGATATTTATTTCCAGTCTTTTGAGAGCTCTCCATACCGCTTTCCAGAGTGGTTGTACAAATTTACACTCCCACCAGCAGTGCAGGAGGGTTCCTTTCTCCCCACAGCCTCGCCAGCACTGACTGCTATTTGAACTTGTTGATACAGGCCATTCTCTCTGGAGTGAGATGGTATCTTAGCGTTGTTTTGATTTGCATCTCTCTTATGGCTAGGGATGTTGAGCATCTTTTCATGTATCTATTGGCCCCTTGTACTTCATCATGAGTGAACTGCCTCTTCATTTTATTTGCCCACTTTTCAATAGGATCCTTTATTTTGGTCGGCTTACTTCTCTTCAGCTCCCTGTATATTCTAGTTATGAGCTTCCTATCTGAGTTGTTGGTGGTGAATATTTTTTCCCAGTCTGTTGGTTCTCTTTTTGCAATGTTGATAGTTTCCTTTGCTGTGCAGAAACTTTTTAATTTAACAAGACCTCATTTGTTAATAATGGGGATAATTTCTGGACCTTATTTTAATAATACAGCCATCCTGTTTTATTCTTTCCCCTGCTGCCTCTTCTTTGCTGACGCCAAAAGCGCCGATGTGGTGGGCACTGTGAATGCCTGGCCTTCCAATCCCTTCTCAGTCCCCGTGCCCTCCTCCTCTGCCACTGTTCCTCCAACACCGCACCTGGGACTGTGTTTGCAGGGCTGACCCGCAGCTGCCAGAGTTGTTCTGCCTGTTAGGACAGGCATCCAGAAGTGCCTGGGAAGTCACACACAGAGACAGATGTACACACACACACCACACCAGAAGCATCCTTATCTAACTGTGCCATTGGAAACTTAGCTCCCCTTCTCCAGTGGAACAACCTCTGGTCACAATTAATCCCCAGAGCTTTCTGGTGTCACAGGGCTGAGAGAACTATGAAGTAACACTGGAACTGTGCATGGTTTATTTTCCTTCTCCATTCCACTCTTCTCACTCGATTCCTGAGATCACAGTAGAGCAGTGTCACATAAATTACTGAAGTCCAAATCTCAGGATTTGCTCCTGGGGAACCAGCCCAGGGTCCCTGGGATCCTTGTTCTCCCCAGAGGGATCCAGCATGTCTTGTTTCAGGTCTTATCAAGTTCTCCATGGGGAGAGAAACCAAGCATTAGGATGTGTGTGCAGGGCAGAGGAAGAAAAAATGGGAACAAGACAGAGGAGGGAAAGGAGACTTTTTTAAAAATTGGCTCATATTATTGTGAAAGCTCGTAAGTCTAAAATATGAAAAGCAGACTAGCTGGCAGGCCAAAGCAACACTGTGGTTTTGAGGCCGAAGACAGCCTGGTCCCAGGCACCTCACTAGTTCAAACCATTCTTATTCATACAAGAATACTGTTTGGTTATCAGATTATTTGGTTGAAGGTAAGTTCCTAGAAGTAGAGTCACTAGGTCACATAGAGTGTACCTACTCAAATTTATGAAATATTTTCTCTTGAGTGTTTTATAGTTGTATATTTGCTACATCCTGTCATCACTGCATTGCTTCAGTATTAATTATGTCTTCTTTCTATTTTTATATCATTTTCCTCTTTTTTTGTTTCCTTTTCTCTGGGTTCTTTTGTCATTTTAGTCTCCCTATCACTATATCACTATCTACAATTCCTTAAAGTATTTTCTTTAATTCTTGCCGAGTGATCATAATTTTCCTTAATTTTTCTTTACCATGCAAAATGTTCATTTCTTCCTCAATGTCAAAGGATAATTTTGCTTGGCACAATAGTCTGGGTTGGCACTTTATTTTGAAACTTGAATGATTGTGCTCTATAATCTCCTGTCCTTTAAGATTTCTGTAGAGAAATCCTCAGTTATTCTGATAAGTTTGTCTTAGTAGGTTACTTTGTGGTTTTAACTTGCAGCTTTTTGTATTCTCACATCGTGGTGAGTGTTTAGGATTTTGACTATGGTGTGTTGTAGAGTGTCATTTTTCTGATCAAAGTTATTCAGAGTTCTACATGTCTGCAGTAGCTCAATGGTAATTTCTTTTTCTAGATTTGGAAATTTTTCTTCCATAATTTCATTGAATATGTGTTTTAGGCCTATTGTAGCACTCTCTATTTTCTCTTGCATTCTCATAATTTTGAAGTTGTTTCTCTTCTAGTTCTCCATCAGCTGTTTTACCCAGATGCTTTATTGTCTTCTTGATTTTTGGTCATCATGAAAATATGACTCAAATCATTAACTTTATCTTTAAGGTACAATGCTCTGTCCTCATAATGCTTGAACAAATTTCCAGTGTTTTCAATCGAACTTTTTTATATCTAGGAATTCAAGTTGGAGTCCTTTCAGTCTTTCTCCTTCTCTATTAGAATGCCCCTTCATATTTTCATTGCTATGTTTATCTTCTTATTTGTATCTTCTATATAATCATTAAACTTTTATCAATAAAGACTGGCTTGTTTGGTTATATTATCTTTGAACTCACTGAGCATATCTTGCATTTGTTGAAGCAGATCTCATTTGAGCTGATTGGCCAATAACTCCACTATTTTTTTTTTTACTTCCTTTCCCATAGGGTCCACCACTTCAACGCCCATGAAATCAGCTTCAGGGACTTAGACATTTTTTCCAATGACTTACTGTCTCATTTTCCCATAGTTCTATTGCTGTGGATTGTAGATCAAAGAGATTTCTATCCTTAGATTGTGTCATTCTTTGAAATTTTCTTGAGTTCATTTAGATTTTAATATTTACGTCATTTATAATCAAGGTAATGCAAATCAAAACTAAAATAAGAAATTATCTCACCCCAGTTAGAAGATCTACCATGAAAAAGCTAAAAATAAGAAACACTGGTGAGAATGTGAGGAAAGGGAAACATACACTGCTTGTGGGACTATAAATTAGGATAACCGTTACAAATAATAGTGTGGGAATTCCTCAAAAAAAATTTTAAATTAAACACCAGAGGATCAAGCAATTCCATTTCTCTGTGGAATACTCAGAATTATTTACCAAAAAGTAACCTGTATTCCCATGTTTATTGGAGCACTCTTCATAATGCCTAAAATATAGAATTGATATGGATACCTACCAGTAGATGAATGAATAAAGATATATATGTAATAGAGTATTGTTCAACTATAAAAAAGAATAAAATCCTTACATTTGCAGCAACATGAATCAAATTGAGGTCATGGTTTCAAGTGAAGAAATCCAGATACAGAAAGATACATATGCCATCTTCTCATTGATTTAAGGCACCAAGTCAGTCTTGCTTGTAGCAGAACAGTATAATATAGTGGTCACTAGAGTGTGAGATGGGAAAGGAGGGGAATAGAAACAGTTCAACAAAAGCCACCAGAGTTTAGCTAGAGAGGTAGAAGTAGTTCTGATTTTTCTATAGAATAGTAGCGTAACTACTGGATCAGGGCAGCTGAGACAAATTTCAATATGGTTAGAAGAAGAAAATATTTCCAAAGCATAAAAATGATCCATGTTTTAGGTGACATAAATGTTTATTGTTCTGATTTAACTATTATTAACTGCTTACATGTGTCAGATTATTGTAATACACGCCACATATCATATCTCAAAAAATTAAAACCTATCTCTGTTGATGTTTCTTCAGTGTTCTTCAACCTCCAGTGATCCCCAAATGTTCAGAGTAATTGCAAAACTCTAAGCTATGACCTTTCACACTTTCATTCTCAATATACATATATAGATGAAATAAAAGTATTATATTTATAATTAAAAGTTTTATGAAATATAGTAACAAAAATTATAAACAATGATGTAATACAATATTCCCAAATAGATTAAAAAACCAAGAACACAGCATATAGCTAGTTGACTGCAGATGTCTTTGATTCCTACTGGGACTGCTAGGATAACACTAAAATGTGTGAGTATTTTGTACTTACATACAAAATGGTTTATACTGGCTTATGATGAAATGTATCCTGAATAAAATAGAGACTTGAAGACTCTTAGACAGGTAATAAATTAATAATTGTGTCTATTTCAACTGAACTTCACTAGAATGTTGAACAAAAAGCTTATCACTAACATTTCACTGAGGACAGCAATTCCAGGAAAGCAAGGGTAGAGGAAAAGACCCTGGAGAGGGGACAGCACGTGGAAAGGAGCGTGCTCCTGAACTAGCCACAGGTCTGCAACAAGCTCCACTGATTGCTCGGTCTCTGCCTTCAGACTTAGAGACGAGATGAAATACTGCAGTTCTGCAGAGGAAAGGCGATGCAGGAGTCGTGTTTTCTGGTCCCTCTTGGCTGCTGCTCTCCTCTAGTCCCCGCTCACAGCACCTACGCGGTGATCTCACCAACCGTTCTAGCAAATGTCAAGGGAACGGCATGCTATACCTCTCACCTTGGTACCTTGTCTGAGATCAGAGATTGTGAGTGGAGCCAGATCCAGCTGAGATGGTGGATCTCACAGAGTTCACAGAGGGGGGTCACTAAAACAATAGTTTATTCAAAGTGAGTGACTGAGGAAAGTCCATGCTGAGTCTGTCTTGGATCCCTTATGACCCCGCGGGTCATTCGTGGGTAATTCTTATGAAAGATAAAGATGAAAGGGACATTTTTATATTGAGCAGAAAAAGAATGCTCAGCAGTTGTGACACTTGTGACAGCAATGACAGTTAGTCTAGGAAAGCCAGAGTCTACACTGAAGGTCTGGAAACTCTAGGCTAACAGGACATGTTGCTCTGGAGCAAAGATAGCTTATCTAGCATCTCCCACTGAGCAGAAATGACCAACCTCTCATTCCACTGTCACATGCAGTGATGAACTAAAGAGTCACCTGACAAGGTGTTGACCTTAACTCAAGTGATATGGCAAATTTGACAGTACTACAGTGGACGCTACAGTGAACTCCATCATTCACAGGTAACTAATAATCTCCCTTCTTGGAGGGAGACTTAAATAGAACATCTCAATACCCCGCACACTCAGAAACCTCGCCTCGAAAGCTGTGGGGTGTCCATCTGCAGAGTATTGCATATATTGTCAAATATTTACCTGCTCTTCCGTGTTTATTACACTACTCACAGTAACCAGGATATGGTATCCACCAATTGCCCAATCCAAGCCAATAGATACTAGAAATGTGTTAGACATGCACAATGGAATATGACTTAGAAAATCCTGTCCCTTGAAACAACATGTATGGACACAGAGGACAGGCTGTGAAGTAGCCCCAGAAAGACATGCTACACAATCCTACTTATCAGTGGAACCTCTTCATAGTGATTCCTAGAGCCAGGGGTGACTCGGGAACGATGAGGTGTTGGTTCCAGCTATCCCACTGCCATTAAGAGGAAAAAGTTCGAGAGATCTTTGGTACAGTAACATGACAATGTTAAAACACAATGTTAAATGAAAATGTTGAGTGTCCTCACCATAAAAAGCTAATTATATGAGGCAATATGTTTGTAATTATCTAGACTTAACAAATGAAGGATTTAAAAATTTGTCATCTGCCAATTGAAAAAAAAAAAAAAGCCTGCTTGGACACGAGGGCATTCTCCAGGAAATAAATAAATAAATAAATAAATAAATAAATAAATGATTATTTGAGAGTTTAATGGAATTGGTCTTCTTTATGCAAAACCCAGTGCATGGTTTTCAACTTTCTGGTTTAGGTATTATTGACCAGTGTCTTCTAGCTAATTGTGCTACTAACCAGAAAGTGAATGACTTCCCAGCAGCAAACATGAATGGGGACAAAAGAAAATCATTATTCAAGCACTGTTCTAAATTAATATCCAGAGATATGCATGAACAGCTATAATTAAAGAACTAAAGGTCTTTTATTCTCTTTGAAGCATTTAACCAGCATAGAATAGTAAATGATGACTGTGATATGACTGGTTGATAAAGCAAGAAAAAGATGTATTGGTGGTCTTTTACAGTCCCTGAAAGAATCCAAGACGTCTATACAGTCCGTAAACATAATACTTTGGAGATAAAACACTAAGGAAGAAAGCACAATCAATGGAAATGCATGATATACAAATTCATGTCATGAAACAGTCTTTAAAATAAACTTTTGCTTAAAAGATTGTTTATTTTTGCTGAATGGCAAGAAGAAAACGTTTGGCCTAGAAGAAGCTTGTGAAATTTCTATTTAAAAGAAGACTTTTTTAAAAATCGAGGTTACAGTAAATAAACTTGTGCTATCCCACAGGAGGATCAACTTACTGGATTTTTTCCCCCGTTTGCTGTCTATCTCTTTCTGTGTCTATATCACAACTTTCCAGAGACTATTGGTGTTCTTGGCAGCTCTGGGAACAAACGGATCGCTAATAATTTCCCCACGGAATAACCAAAAGTCTTTGGAGAGAAAGCTGAACTAGAACTTCTCAAACCACGACTGCTCTCCTACTGAGGCAGCTGGAGACTAGGCTGCATCTTAAATTCCATTCAAAAGTCATGGTTCAATACCCCGTGGAAAAGCTTAATCTTTAGAAATGATGAGCATCTTTCTTTAGAAGAATGCTGTCTCAATCAAGCATTTTTAACCCCTACTGATCACTGTGTAAGGATAATGGTATCATCTAACACTAACTCTTTACTTATCAGAGGCACTTCTAATTACTTCCGTCTAAGCGGAAGGCCGTGCAGTGCATATAAACAGAACATTAAAAAGGCAAGCAGTCTCGCTACAGAGGTGACAGCGGCACTCTTCTAAATCCTGTAGCTGGAAAATGACAAGGCCTAGAGCACGGAGAGGCAGCCGGTGCACTGCTGCTCCTGCTCAGGGCTGGCTTCTTGTGCACACAGTCTAGGCTATCAGGTAGGGTCCTAAGCGCAGAAGAACCTAGCCTTGGGCTTAATGCTTTCATGCTGCCATCTTGAAATTCTTGATAGTTTTCAACAAAGGTCCCACAGTTTCATTTTGTACTGGGCCTCATGAATTGTGTAGGTATTTCTGCTAAGACTGACTTAAAATTAACAAAATGCTTTCCATATATTAGCTCATTGTGTCTCACAATAGCTAATGAGACAAATTTTACTGTCTCTTTTCTGTACGAATCAAATTTAAGATCAAAGAAACGATGTTTCTCACAAATTAATGTATAGTGAGTGGAGCTGAGACCAGAATCCGGGCCTTCACACCTTCAGGCAAGGGTGCTTCTCATTAGACCACCCTGTTTTTAAAACTTCTGAACTACAATGCCTCTTATAAAACAATGTAAGATAAAGGGTTGGACTCAAGAGGCTGAAGCAGGAAGATTGCCATGACTCCAAGACCAGTCTGAACTACAGACTGAAAACTTATCTCAAAAGTAACTAATTAATTAATGTGTTAGGTAGACAAGCATGGTCTCCATGCTCAGGATTAGCTTCATATTACTGATATTAGTTCATCTCAACTTTTATCTTAAGTGAAAAGACCTCACTAGAACTTATTTTTCTGTTTCTTAACAAACTTTCAAATCTAGCATTTTAGGGCTGGATAAATGGCACAAAGGTTAAAGCATTTAGCTTTCAAAAGGCCTCGAGTTCAATTCTCCAGCCACACATAAAGCTGGGCATGGTAGTGTACCCCTGTAATACCAGCACTTAAGAGGCTCAGGCAGAGGACTACCATAAGTCAAAGGACAATCTGGGTTACAGAGTGAGACCCTGTCTCAAAAAAAAAATTAATAGTTTAGCCACTATCTAAATCCCACAGATTTTCATGCGTAAGTGTCCTTTCCTTAAGTGGTTGAGTTATACCACAGTTTTCTGTGATTGTTTGAGCTCTATCAGTGCACATATCTGATCTTGCCAGCTGAGTGTGGCTTTCTGGAACTTTTTTATAGCTTCAAACTATAAGAAGGGGGGTTGCCAATTAGGAGTCCCATGAGGCATACCTGAAAGATTTGTAGCAGCACATGATAAAACACATCTATCCCTGGTTTTTTTGTTTTGTTTTGTTTTGTTTTGTTTGTTTTGCTTTTTTTATGTCTAGAAGCATCTGGTGAGGGAAAAGAGTCCTAACGACAACATATCAGGTTATGGGGATTACAGAAGCTGGTGAAGAGGCCAACGTGACAGACGTGAGCAGGGACCATCCCTGTGCACAACAGATCTGAAGACAGCAGCTTTCTAAGACCTTTCATTTGTAAGCATAAACGCAGTTTTAAGACCTCAGAGGACATGCAGATTATTTTTCTCTCTAACACGCGGCATTCCTAAAGGAATCCTAGGTCTGTGGTGCAGGGGAAAGTTACAGCCATCTCACCAGAGAACATAAGTGCAATTCAGAGTTGAGAGACAAGTGAGGTATTTGCTAACTTGTGCTACATGAAAGACTCAGAAAATCACTATAACAGATTATACCCCAATGATACCCTTCAGTTTCAGAAAATCACTAAGAGGAAAAATAATACAGTAGCTTAATAATAGATTCTAGATCTTAACCCCATGGAGAACGTAGTATGGTGTGAAAAGCAAGCATTCCTGAAAGGTACAAACGTCAGATCACAGGTTACTTCAGAGTTTTGTGGGCTTAGAGATTTTATTTAATCTCAGTGAATTTTAACTTTATAAAAAATTAGGAGGCAATAATGACATTCATATAAATTTACTAATTATAAATAACCTTTTTCCTAGGGCTTATCACACAGCGTATACTCAAAAGAAAGAGCTGTCACTATGGCTATATCGGCGCCCTCTTCTGAAAGATTGTCTGACAATACTTGGCTTGCACAGAAGGCACTCTTGCCTATTCTGAGCTGCTTCTTTACTCTGAGACATGGAGTTTTGCTTAAGGCCAAGCTACTTATTTCCAGGTAGCCAAATCTGAAAATTGCAGGGGAAGGAAATGGAGACCTCTTCAGGCTCCGGAGATCTTGTGTAGACATTAGATTTGAAGCCATCCTGGTACATCCTCCTCTTCATCCATCACTGCCTCTAACCCATTGCTGGCCTGGCCCAATTCCAAGGCCAGCTCTATCTGCTGAAGAGCTGCTGTTCAAGGCAGCAACAAGAGAGGAAGCATTTAACTACATTGATTACACGCTGCTCTCAATACAAACGCATTTTGTGTAAGCTGCAATTAAACTTTTACAATTAATTTAAGAGCAGTAAAAGAGACATGGTTTTAAGCACAACTGTGATATGAGCTTTGCAGAATTTTTCTTTATTTTCATGTATTTTCAATCATGCAATATTGAGATATTTGACGTCATAGGCAAATATAGTGAATCAGTGATTAATCTTTAAAATTACATTAAAAGATATATTGACATTAATCCTTCTCAAGACCCCCCCCCCCCAAATACTTCAAATACATTTATCCTTTCATTCTTGCTACTTTCTGAAGCAGTCTTGAAGTCCTTATTTTTGTCTTTACAAGATGTGGTCAAAAAAATGGTGCACGGTACTTCCCAGTGCCACCCAATGGAAAGGCTGGCTTGTTAAAACACGGCAGTGTGTCTTCACCCACCTTGTTCCCTGGATTTGGCTCTGTGCTACCATGGCCCTTTCCCAAAGTCAACATGACCTGGAAGGTAAGTGTTCTGAGTTGGTGGAAAACACCAACACAGTAATGACAGTGCACCTAAAGACACACACACACGACTTCCAGAACTGCCTCAGAACTGGCAAGCACAGTGGGTCAAATGTGTTCCAAGTGAGGATCAATATTTTTGGGAGAATAAATGACAATCTGTCTTTAACAAACTTTTAAAACATTCACTACTTTTCTATCCCACTTAATATAAGTAGAAACTACTTTTGGAAGAAGAAAATATTCCATAATTTTATCAAAAGATACTGGATTTTCTGCCTTTGGAAGTTGTAAATAATGTTAAAAATATCTTGCAGAGTCTAAGGACCTCACGAATTTAAATTATGACATAGCTATGTCCATTAACTCTCTCAATAACTATAATAATCGGAAAAATATGCTTAAAATTTGATTTTTAATAATTTAACGAGTTTTGCCAAATTAGCCTGCTGAATAACATGGTACGCTTGTCACTGTGTTCCCTGTCAATATGCCTGTTTCTCAGTACATTATAAAAGAGATTCTCCAATGTGTTCCTATATGGGGAAGAAAGCCAACATAATAAGACACAAAAGAAAGACATCCCATGATTAAAGTTAAAAGATATAAATTCTGTTCTCACGAGTTTACCAGCGTTGTCTTAAACTGGCCACTTCACCTTTCTGATCCATTTCTGCCTTATCTGAATCTTAAGATGTGATTAGGGCAAACTGCAAGATCATTTTCAGCTATGCAGGCTGGTGGCCTGTTTTCCGGTGCACACTGCATGCATATGTAGAATACCGCAGTCCATCCCCTAGCTTATCCCCTTTCCTTCCTTCCTTGCAATGTCATGAAGTGACAAATATACTACAAAAATTAATAGAGGAAAATTACCAAAGAGGTGAGTGAGAGAAGAAATGGGGTTGAATCTGTTTCCCTTACTTGGGCTGGAGGAATGGCACAGCAGTTAAAGTGCTTGCCTAGCCAGCACAAAGCCCTGGGTTTGATTCCCCAGCACCACATATGCCACATAAGCTGGGCATGGTAGCCCACGCCTGTAATCCCAGCACTCGGAAGGCAGAGACAGTAGGATTGCCATGAGTTCAAGGCAAACCTGGGCTACATAGTGAGTTCAGGACCATCCTGGGCTACAGAGCAAGACTGTCTCAAAAAGAGAAAAAAGAAAAGAAAGACAAACTGTTTCCTTAACTCTGTATTAATGGACTGTGAGCTCACATTACAGAACAAAATCACCTTAAATATGTATCTAGGTCACATGCTGTAGTTAATAAATAAATGGAACCTGGGACAAGACATGGTTGTCCAGCAGTCACCACTTTCATAGTGACAAAAGTCAAAATTAAAATTCATTCTTCTGCCTCAAGCTCATTGTTGTTGCTTATTTTAGATGTGTTGGGTTTCTTGCCATTAATATAACAAAGGGTAAAACTTTGAGAAATCCATACAAGTGAAATTTAAAACTACAGAGAAGCCACGAAGTTTGTCACTGGTAAAGGTGTAGAAACAGAGGCACTCAAGTTTTTTTGGAGCTAATGTCTCCCCAATACTTTTCCCAAGTGTTGAACACCCAGCCACAGGATTTGATGTTTGCCCTGTTTGGTTTAGGTCTGCTTTTGTCTGATTTCTTTTCTTCTATCCCTCCCATGTGGAATGGGAATGTTTACCCTGAGACATTGTATGTTGGAAACATCTAACTTTTCTTCAAATTCCACAAAGGTGTGTAGCTAAGGGCTTGCACTGAGTCTCAGAGAAGACTTTGGACTTAGACATTTCTGGGATGCTAGAACTGTTAGGATTTTGGTGATTCTTAGATATTGACTAAATACATTTTGCATAAGGAGATGAACATGAGGTTTTTGCAGGTTAAGGAAGAATGCTATGTATTAGATCTGGAATATCTTTCAAAAAACCTCATAATTTGCAAGGTGACTGGATTATAAGGGTTAATTGTGTCGGTCTATTTTATGTGTAGTTAAGAAGTATAGTCTAATAAGAAGGGATGGATTGCTGGGGGTGTGGCATGGAAGAATATATATTATTGTATCCAACATCTTTTCACTTTCTGCTTCCTGTCTTGTGATGTCATGGAAATTGTTTTGCTATTCAGCCCCCAGCTCTTTCACTGATGAGCACTTTTCAACCTGCCCCATATTAAAACCATCTCTTTGAAGCTACTCCTTTTTTTGAAGCTAACTGAGCCATGATTGTCTTGTCTGGAAATGCTGCAGTTGTGACATTACTGTTTTTCTTTTAGAATTCCAGATCTGGCACAAGGACCATTCAAACTTATTCCAAATCACCAAAAAGTAAAATAAATATATAGTGAGTCATAGCTTTTTCAATGGCAAAGATATTCACTGTGATTGTACAATCCCTTACGATCTTGCAGAATTCTCTCATAACATATTTCTCTCTGAGTAAATTTAGAATCAGCCTGACAGTAATGTGGTAGGTTGCTGCAGGATCCTCCAAATATCAGTGAACAACCTTTAATCGGACATTAAAAAAATTTCTCAGTATGTATTGGTACTGGTTTCCCAGAAGAACGGATATTTCACAAGAAAAAGGGCACACTTGCCAACTACTCCTTAGATTAGAAGCAGGCACAGGGAGTGCTCCAGCAGCTGCACTAAGAGATATCAAAGCGAGCACTTTGTCTTTTGATGAACCATTGCCCTTTCCCAAAGTAATATCTAATTATTAATGCTGTGCTCAAGAATAGTAACACCTATGCTCTTGTGCTCATTGTCAAGGGCCTGGAGTACAGAGCAGAGGCTGGCTAATAATTATAGAGCTCCTCTATGCCACGAATAAGGAAAAGGCTATTAGCAGGGTTATCGCCGTCAGAGTGCCATTTCTAGGTGTGCTAAATAAAACTAACTCTCATATAAAGCCACCTTTCTAATGAACTGACGTTAGCACAACTGAGCAATGGGGTGAGCAAGAAGGAGATGAAGGAACCTAAAAATTAAAATCTGAGCCTAATTACATTATTATTGGTATGAACTTGGATTAAAAGTATGTTGAAGCCTGAGCTTCCTCATTGCTAAGATGAGTCCAGCGGTACTGCTTATGAATATATTTTAAGAATTTTTAAAAATTAAAGCTTTGTCTGCATGTAAATGATTTTTATTCTCATATTGACACTGTGAGGAAGAAAAGAGGTAGACAGGAGGAGTTCTCAGGGAATGCCATAGCTTGACTCTTCCACAAGCTGCAGTAGAGGAGAGGGATATATCGTGATTTTCATAAATCCCTGTTCAAAAGTACCATCCCAGCAGGAAACTCCGGCTAGCAGAGAGAGGGCACATATTTAAAGCAATATTTGAGACCACATGAATGTTCAGCAGCACTGCAAAGCTGGGGGTTTGTTTTCATAAAATTTAAATCTGAATGAACCCTACGCACTCCTGTAAGTGCACCTCTACAACTAGAGGCAGAAATCATTTCTTTTTATTTTCTGGCCATGAAAAAGGGATAGAAATGCTAACCCTTTTCTGTTCCTTTCATCTGAACACAGTGAACTTCCAGACGAAATGGTACAATGCAGGTGCTTCTGCACTGATTTCTGGCCCAAGGAATTCAGACTGTGGAGCCAGAACTCCATGTCTCAAGTTCTCCCAGCCCCCACAGGCATCCAGTGCAGTCCCAGTGATTCATCATTTACGTCATTCCCAAAATGAGAAAAGGTCTAGCTCCAGACTGCAGGGTGCTGACAAGATAGTAAACAGTGGCAATCCAATCACCTACAAGGACTCTACTGTATGCCGGCACACAGCGGGCCGACCACTGGGAAGGCAAGGGTGACCAGACTGGTAGGATCCCAGACCACAGGCACCTCCCAGCTCTCCATTCATAAGAGCAGCCTTGCACACGCATGAACAAATGAGACGAGTCATGCGACGTGGCACTGTGGTCCTCCCTGGGGACCCTGGGCACCAGCATTCCCAGTCGTGGCCCCTTCTGGTACCTGGAAGATCGGGTTTTTTTTTTCTTTTTCTCCTATGAAAATATTCACAGTACAAGCGGAAGGAAAAAGAAGAGGGAAAGAGCTTTCCTGACCATTGCGAAAATAAAGAAGGAAACAAAACTTGTCTCTCTTGTCTAGCCATTCAAATAAGAGTTAGCAAGTACCCAGCATATGACAAGACAACTTCCTGGAGTCACAAAGATGGCAAAAGACAGCAGTTCCCTTAGAACAGAGGCTCTCGTTTTAGCGGCGAATGAGAAGCGGACAGACTGTGTTGCGTGGGCATTCTGTCACAAGGCCTTTCCGACAGAAGCCAAAACTCCTCACAAGGAGAAATGTAACTAAAGTAAAAGAAGACGACAAGATGGGCTGCCTTTGGCATTCATCTGTAAATATTTCAACCAAAGTGATTTTAAATGCACACGTATTTTGTGCTTCTTTGATGAATTAATTTGTTCCCCGCTTCCTTTATCAAAATAGAACTCGGTCTTTCACAACGGTTCTATACAGCCACCATCTAGTGGCCAAATGTGGTCACTACACACGTGCACAGTTGGGGTGAGAACACTTCCCACCAGTTTCTGGGATTTTAGAGATTTAAATTCAGGGGCTGGAGGAATAGCACAGCTGTTAAAGCACAGGGCCTGAGTTCATTTCCACAGCACCACGTAAGGATGTTGTCTGAAGGATGTTTGTCTGAAGGATGCTTGAAGGATGGAAATACTAATTATCCAGATCTAACCATCATACAACATATATATGTATTAAATTATCATACTGTGCCTCCCAAATATGTACATTTGTTAATTAAACATTCAAAATAAACCAAACACAGAAGGAAAGCATATATAATAGTTTGAACATGAAATATCCCCAAAGGTCATTTGTTGAAAGTTTTATCCCAGAATGAGGCTATTAGGATGTGGTGAATTCTTTAGGAGGCGGGGCCTAGTGCAAGTTCCTTAGGCCGCTGGGCGTGGCCTCAAATAGAATGGGGATCCTGGTCTTTTCCTCTTCCCCTTCTGCTGCTAATTGGCCTTAGGCAACTGGCTTTACCTCACTCCCTCCGACACCCACACCAAAGGCTTAAAAATCAATAGGTTTGCACAGCACAGACTGTAGCCCTTAAATGCATGAGACAAAATAAACCTTTGTCATTTCATAACATATATGAGGTAATTTGCACTGTTGACAGAAAGCTAGTTAATACGAAATACTACATATGGACCATTAATATGTAATGTTCCTAAAATAATAAAACCCATACAATCAGAGAGTGGAATGATGGCTTACAGGGATCCACGTGGGGACACCAGAGAGGTGTTCACTATTCAAAGAGTCCTAACTTTTAGTTACATGAGATGAAGAAGTCCTAGAAAGCTATTATACCGTGTGTTCGCTGTAGTTAATACTATCTTGTATATTTTAAAATTGCCTGAAAGTTAATCTTATAATAAATATTCTCATCACAAAAATAGTAGTAAGTGCCCATAATATTGTCACCGGAGGGTACTTATCCAAATTCACTAAGTTGTTCATCCATACAGCCTTTTATGTGTCATTCAACAACACTGTAAGAAAAAAAGCAGTTAGTGATGTCAACAACATGGGCTTGTGAAGTATAGAATTTTCAATATTCATAATATAGAAACATCAGTGAAAGAGGGGAGGTCTAACAGTAATTAAAAATGCAAATTATTCTGAAATATACTACCACAGGTCTATGAAATTTTATAATCATATTTTAATAAATGTATACAAAATTACGCTAATATGAGTGCGCTGGTGACATGCTGTTTTGAGACAGACCCTCTGTAGGGCTCTACTTTTCAAACCAGACTTTTACTTATTGTCCACCATCATCCTCAGCGAGACTGTTGAGAAGTATGCAACAGAGTCACACTTCTTTTCATTCATTGTATTTATAAGATTTACAAGCATACAAAGTATCAAACAAAGATACAAGAGAATATTAAAATGAACCCTTGTGTCCCTATCACCCAATTTCCATTCTACCCAATTTCCACTCTAGTCAATTCCACTCCCCTTACAGAACACTGTATGAATCAAATCTCAGAAATATCTGAAATCAGTCTAAGCAGAGGGAATTGTGAACTTTATTTAGACTGTTCTGTGTGTGTGACTTGCTCAAGAACACATACCTTATCTTAGCCTTAGGCCAGAACTTAGTTATGTGTGGGCTAGAGTAAGAGAAGGAGTGGCATCGTATCTAGATTGAGGCACGTGTGGACCCTTCACCTTTATATACATACGTAGAGATGTATGTATTTGTAGGTAAATATTTTTTTCTTAAGGATAGTCAGTTGTTTCTTTAGTAAAATTCTGCTCAGTTCCATCTGGAGGGTTAAAAGTTATATATTTTATTGCAAGTATCCTTTTTCTACCACCGACTCTACTGAGCTTGATGCCACAAGGCAGTGACTAGGAAGGCACGCCAGGGAGAAGCCGTGAACAAGGGGCCAGCGAGCAGCCACAGCCAGTGAAACCTGGTCCTACCTGAACTGGCAGGGAAAGAAATGTGATGAAAACACAGGCTGCCCTGTGACAATGTGGTGACAAAATAGGGCTCTGCCTTGGGCTGCTCAGAGAGCGATAAATGCAGTGTTGAGTGATTTGCCCCATTTATTTTATTTTTAAAGTGTTTGTTAATATGGAAACAGCCCCAGATGCATGAGACTGCTCACAGCACTGCTACGTCTGCTGCTGTGCTTACAGTCCAACCATTATCTGCCAGACCTCCCTGGGGAGGAGGTCAGTGACTCTCTCACTACTCCACTAAGGACACAAGTCAACTGGAAATAGAATGCAAAGCACTTTACCAAGAATATGATCTCAGTTACATTCTTCTCCCACCTTAGGAGAAAACCGAATTAGGATCCAACTAAGCCAGGCCTGGTGACACAAAATTACACCCATCTCGGAGACAAGGCAGGAAGATCTCAAGTTCGAGCTCAGCCTGGGGCACTTAGAGACTTGGCAACTCCCTGTCTCAAAATCAAAAAGACAAATGAATTCTGGGTGTAGTTCACAATGTAAATGCCCTGTCTTTGATTCCCGGTACCAAAGACACAAAAAATACCCAATCAGCAGGTTGTCTAAAAGTGAGTAAGTCCTTATACGAAAATCTAGAAAGTGACACCATTTGTAAACTATGGCACATGAGCTCATGACATCTTCACCACTGATGGTGAAGCCCTGTCAGGGTGCTTTTGCCTTTCTAGAACCCACCTTGTTCTCTTTAATGTAAGGGGTCTGGTGTAACTGAAGCACAGTGCCATGTACTTCCTGGCTAAAATCTTACCATCAAATAGTCTATAAATGAACACTGCTTTACAAAAAAAAAAAAAAAAATTGAGTTCATGTAGAAGGATATCCAGCATTTCCAATGCAAAGCATTTCATAATCCTCTCCCTGCCAAATCCCTCTGAAGAGCAGGGCAATGATTTTTCCATTATTTCACTAGGGACACAAGTCAAGTGCCATTTCCAAAGTAACACATGGTCCATCCATATCTAGAGTTAGAATGCAAAGCACTATTACCCAGGGACCCTGCTGAGCCACAAACAAATTTGGATGTAAGAATGCTGCAAGTTCTGGTGGCAACCAATATGATGAAATCATTTCCTGATGACAGGTTTGCATATGGACAAAGCTGGGAAAAACAGAAATTCCTGACTGCTTTTAAAGCCAGACATTTGCTCATTTGAGTTTGCAGTGTTGATGAATTGAGAGAAGAAAAAGGAAATATGCAGATAGAGTAGACAATGTGGTAAAGAATTTCAAAATGAAAATATATTTTGATCACATATGAAATTAGACATCTTTTAATGTAACAACTTTCATCCTGTTTCTGAAAAAAGATAAAAGCTTTAGAACATCTCATAAACATTAACAGAATATAACAATATATCTCACCCCAAAAATTTAGTCTCTAAAGAGAATATAGACAAATAAAGGCATACTATCTATTAATACTTACTCTGAGTCAGAAAAGTAGGATTGTAAAGATATTATTTTAAGCCAGTACAGAGATAAAAAGAAACTATTTTTACTTGCCATTTAGTTTCAGAAAAGCATACATCTTCTCCCCTGCTCACTAGAGGTACCCTAAATGGTAACTATAGAATCATCTGCCCACTTCACCATGTTGTTACAATGCTATAACTCTTAAGTGAGTTTTTAATCTTTTCTTGACTGTATTTGCCCATACTAGGAAGTTTGATTATAATTCCATTGGGCTAAGGTCCAATCAAATCCTGATTTTCATGCAATCATTATTACTTTGATAAAATTAAATACAAAAAGGACAAAATCTAAAAAACAGTATTTTTGAAAGATGGATTAAAGAAGTCACCTTAGATGGATTCAAGAAGTCACCTTCTAATCATTTCATACAGGATGAGAAAGACAGATTTTTTTTCATGTGAATCCACAAAAAAACATTATTGTGTTATCTTAAATTAACACTAGATAATTATTTTATAAATATTTCTACCTTTTAAAAATTGTTTGGTTGATTGTTTGGAAAGGATATATATTTTAATTTATGTAGAGATTGAATCCTATTTCTGTCTTGGGTATTAGGTATAAACCCACACATCACAGACTTTAATTAAGACGTCTGTGGGGTGAAACTGTCCATTTGCAGTTACCCAATAGCTTTAAATTTGCTTAGAGTATGATTTTTTTAAATATGGTGAAATGAAGAAGTTCAGAATTTACTCTCCAAGGAAAATATACTATATTAATAGAAGCATCATATTTTCTTTTTGCTAGTTTAAAGACAACACAAGAGGTAAATAAAAAATCCTTTTTCATGTACTATTTTGTTTTAAAACACATATAAGAGGTTAAATAGTTTCTTTAAGACTGAGCAATAAATTACTGCTATGGTTTACTTTATGCAATGCTCACCTAGATCCTGATCACCTAATGCACCTTCCCTGAGAATAACTCCCATAAATATAATGAAGCAGCCCCCTGAAGCTTTATTTTACTAACTTATCTGAATGACTCTCACTTCTGGACATAGTTGTTGGGACCAAAGGTGGACATTGATTCATATTGCTCAATTTATCTTAAGACTTCTAATTTGGACCATGAAGCAGCCATTCATAAATACATTAAACAGTAACATAGCGATGTGTGAGCCATGACTTCTTGAAGCCCAACTTCATTTCTGCCCTAGATTTCTAAGTGTCATCCTTCATGGTTTTCTTAAACAAACTTACGTTGGTTTTTTCATACTGTTATCTAAAACAATGAGTTGCCAAAGAGCATTTAAAAGGAGAGAGCTTTGGATATGAGTAAACAGTAGAGGTGACTTTCATTAAGACACATCATTTTGGGGATTGCAGATTCCTCTTCTACATCTACTCATGAACTCTTCTCATTTCCTTATGATCCTTGGCTTCCATTTTATTTTACAAAAAATAAACTGTAATCACACTAAATTCTTTGTCTTTTCATGAGTGTAGAAAAACATTGACTTGGACTCAGTTTCAGAAAGAAGTCAACACAGTGACATGGCTAGAAGATAGCACTGTTCATTCCCACACCTTCCCTCGTTTTGATCGTTTCTCTTGGTCTTTCGGTGCTCTGCACAGTTCCCAGTTTGGACATTCGTCTTGGAAATGTGCCAGTTAAAGAACGCACTACTATTTTTTCATCAGTTTAAACAAATAAAATGACCCTCACAATTAGAGGATTAAGAAAATCTGCCTCTCCTGAATATCTCTACACATCCGTACCATTCTGATAATAAATATTAAAGATCCGTCCCAGAAAATATGTTGCAATAATGCTCATTAATGTGGGGGGAAAAAAACAAAAGCAAAAAACAGGCAAACATCAGCAGCCAAACTGAGCAAAACAAGGCAAAGTGAGTCCAGCAGACCTGGCCCAAGGACCGGGTCCCTGCCTTTCTCAGGTCTCCTGAGCTAGGCCAGTCACCTTGTGCTGTCCCCAGGGTGCCCCACCCAGTGTCATTGCTCAGCCATTAAAACTTGAGCTTCCGAAGAGTCTTCTTCCTGCTCTCTCCTCACCTCATTAAATCTTAACAGTTTTTAATTTCTAATTCTAGTTTTGTTATTTTTCCCTCATCTCATTCCACTAGTGATGATTACAAGAGGTTTATGAAGGTATGTTTTTAAAAATAGAAAAATAAATAATGAATAATCAGATCTCGATAAATATATTTAGATGTGAAAGTGTCACCTTGACTTCAACTTTCCTGAAAACAAAGGAGAAAGACAGCACTCTGTCCAAAACATCATAGTAGCTGCTGAAATGTCACTATTCCACCCCTTGAATGAAAGAGAGGAGTAAATGGTTATGTTTTCAGTTCTAAGTGATTTGGACCTTTGTTGCTTAAGTTTAACTAATTCTCTCAGAGTCAGTGGTTGGTCTCCCTCAAGATCCAGCCTCTATTCCTCTGAAGCATCTTACTCCAGATTTGACGCAGCTAAGCTAGCAGAAAGTTGTGAGGTCTGTATCAGGACCGTCTCAGGGTGCAGCACTGGTATAGTCCATAGATGTGACCTTTCATGTCCGGTCCCTTCCAAGTGGAAGATACAACCACAACATTAAGTCCATCTAATGTAGAGTGGACATGTTGGAATAAATATAAAGAAACACATGGCCTTTCTGCCATCACAATTCATTCTAAATCTTAATGAACAAATGTTTATTGAGTCTTTTTTATATAACAACTACTGCTTAAATATACACCTTATCTATTTTCCTGCTGTTACACACATACACCTTTGAGATTAGTAGCATTTTGGTGTCATTCTCTAAGGTGGCTTTCCTTCTCAGGGTTATCTCATTGTCCCAAAGGCTGTTCGAACTTCTGCCTTGATATCACATTAGTAATTAGACAGGAAGGAGGAAGCCTCCAAAAAGGGCCTGCCATTTTCTCCAGAGCTTCCTTCTTTTTTTTTTTTTTTTTTTTTTTTTTTTTTTTTTTTTTTTTTTTTTTTTTGAGACAGATCTCTCCTATAATCCAGGCTGGTCCAAAACTTGCTATGCAGCCCAGGCTGGCCTCAGTCCTCCTGCCTCAGCCTCCTGAGTGCTGGGATTAGAAGCGTGTGTGTGTGTATGTGATCTCAATGTAAAACTAAGAGTTCTTTTAAAGAAAAATTTTGAAGAGCAAAAGAGTCAAAACTTTGGGGCATAAATCATTTCAACTTTAAAAAGTCCATGCTCATAGAATCAATACCATTACATTAAAGGGCTATCTTTAGTCTTCCTACCAGGAAATTAAGAGGCATTCCAAACCTCAGACCACAACCTCAGGCTTCTCCATAGTCAGCTGTCTCCTCTTCAGGTACAGAAGCAAAGAGCAGAATGAGACTGAAGGCCTCATTGTTAGTTCTTACAGCATAAATCTAATATGTCACTGTTTCATTCATTTTTTCAAATAAATTGTAATGTCATATACTAGGCTGCATACTTGTAAGTTACACACATTTATCCAATTATTAATCAATTCAATAAACTTACTGAATTGCCATCTTGTACCAAGCATTTTTCTAGGTGTGCTGGGAATACAGCCAGCGGAACTGAATGCCATGACCCTGGCGCTCACAATCACACACGACAATGCAGGAGATGAAAAATACATAACACTTTTGCATAACAGTTATTACGAAGACATCAGAGCATCATGTGTTAGAAACCTTTTTGAATAAGACTTGAGTGATACAAAAGACTGGGTTATGTTAGGATTTTAAAAAAATAAAACCTGAATGTGTACACAAAGTCAGGAAGACGGAACATTAGAGACCCAGAAAGCAGGTCAATGTGACTGGATTATTAACAGCAAGTGGAATGAGCAGTCGCAGAGAGCAAGGATGTGGGGACACTGAGATCGGAGAGTCTTGGGGTCTGGGGGGTTCAGTCGGCAATTTGGATTGATAGGATAGGTCTGTGGGTTTTAAAGCTGGAAAATGACATGATATCACTTTTGATTTTGAAATATCACTGTTGTAGCTATGCAGAGAACGAATTATAGCAATACTATGCCAGTAAATGTTTTAAGATCAGCTACCTGGTAAAATGTACATTAAGCCCTAATTTGTACTGTTTTCCAATTTCTGTGATCAGAATCTTCTCCCCACGGCCAACTTCAAGTAGCAACTTGTCTCGGATTGTGGAGCAGAAGAGTGGCGAACCCAGCAGGATCCCAACAGCCCAAAAAGGCGGCTGGAGCTCCCAACACCCTGCTGGGCAGCACTAGGGCAGCAAGTAGGTAAGGAGGATAGGCCCTGCAGCTGGCCAGGGAGGCAAGGGCAGACCTGGTGGAATGGACTGAATGTGTGTAGACACGGTGAAAAAATTAGGGATTCATGAGAGAAGACAGACAAGACAAAAGATAGGCAGAAATGAGTCTCAGTGGAGAAAGCAGAAATCAAGAATGAATTCCGTGTTTCTAAAGGATAAGGTTCCTTTCAATTTGTTTGTATCTTTCCTACATTCTATACAAACTCTTTGATTATTTAAGATTTTGCAAAATACATGATTCCAATTCATAATTATTTGTCTAGTCTCTAATACAAAACAATAATTTTCTGCTGCTGTGTTCCATTCTCTTCTAATGGGAAATCCACAACACACTAATGAAAGTAGAAATTCTGAATTCTGTACTAGTGTTCCTTTTAGAACTGATTTTTATGTACACAAATATTTATGTTGATATGTTTTTAAAACATCATGGAATGACTGTTGACCTAATTAACATATACATTGCCTCATGCCCTTATCATTTTATACAGTAAGAACATAGTATCTGCTCTCAAAAATTTTCTAGAATTCTATGCATTGATGTAAACTTTAGTCACCATATTGTAACAGGTCTTTTAAAATTACTTTTCTTGTCCAATTGAAAATTTGCATTTTGTGCTTGGTGTCCCCTCCATCCCTCCTACTCTGCGGCTGGCAACCGCCACCCCTTCTCACTAATATATCATGTGGAAGTAGACACAGTGGTCAATCCTCAAGTTCTTTTTCCACTGGCCTGTCCCGGTTGTCTTGACTGGCACACTCACACACATGCTAGTGCTGGAGCACAGGTTTCAATAGCCATAGATTGAGAAGAAAAAGAGAAGATAATAAGAGGACATCATATATTTTCCCAGCCATTTTTTTCAGCTGTCATTTTGATAATGAATACTAATGTCTAATGTCTTATTATCTTTGGACTGTCTTCATCCTTAATTACATGAACAAGTACATCTCTCCCAACTATCCCCACCTTTATTTTTTTTTTCAGAATGAGAAAATTTTATTTAGAAACAAAGGTGTAAAAGCTCCCACTATTTGGGAGGAGGTTCTAGTTGGTTTATAGCCTCCTTTTTCTTCATAAGATTGTTTTTTTTTTTTTGAGGGCTGGGGAATAGCTCAGAAATTACAGCTCTTGCCTAGTAAGTGCAAGGCCTTGAAATTGATTTTCCAGCACTACATAATCTGGGTGTAGTGGTGCATGCTTATAATCCCAGCACTTGGGAGGCTGAGGCAGAAGTATTGCCTTGAGTTCAATGCCAGTCTGGGCTACATAGGGAGTTCAGGGCCAGTCTGACCCTTTCTCAAGAAAGAAAGAAAGAAAGAAAGAAAGAAAGAAAGAAAGAAAGAAAGAAAGAAAGAAAGAAAGAAAGAGTTATTGTTTAATTCTCACTAACTGACATATAGGCAATGATCCATGAAAAACTTACCAGTTTTTCCATTACTCATCAAATTACAAGAAGACAGCTGACTATATGATAAAGCTTACTTATTCCTTATTATTCCTTGATGGTTAAAAATCATTACATAACATTTTCAGTGTTTTCTGTGAAATATTTTATTCAGGGTACTCATTTTCTCTCATCCTGCAGTTTTTTTTTTCAAATATTCCAACCAACTATCTCCAGAGACCCCAACTGAGTTTCCAAATTACCTTAAGAACATCGTACTGAATTAACTTTATCAAGGGACTCCTCCCTTGATTTGGCTGAATGAATGACAGCACGGTTTAATGAGCCAAAAGTTGTTGAAACTTTTTATGGTTAATATTTCTTATTTGCTGTCACAGATTTTTAGTGGAATTAAAAAGAGGGTGAGGAGCTGAGTGTCAGAGCATTGATGACACTTCTGTCTGAGAGTTCTTTCCATCGAATCGCTTCGTCTTCACTCTCCTGTTGCTATTTATGATGCAGGTCCACTAGAGTAACATAGATCTCGAATGTACTGATATGATAAGATTGTTTTCTCCACAGATAACTGTAGGTTGCAATAGCAATACAGTTTCCCAGCCAATGTTGAAATTCATCAGTGGCATACAGAGTAGGAGAAAGGTCACTGAAATGGAAGTGGAGTATTTAAATTCCAAGTGATCTGCTCTCTGGGAACCTCACAGGTCCCTCTGACATTACTGTTTTAAATAATAAAGTTTTTCCACAAAGCCTGTTAGCTGGGCCTGCCGGGTGCAGGCACACTGGGCGGCTCACCCCAATGCTGACTTAATGCACCCACACTAAATAAGCCCTCTGTTCGCCGTTTTTACTTTTCAACCCCTTAGTTCCTTTTCTCGTCCCATTTACCCCTTCCTGAGCCCCTTTACTTCTTACGCCTTACATCTCCCTAATGCCTGAACTTGGTAGTCAGTTATGAGGCCATGCGTGCCCTGAGACCTGGATCTGCTGCCCTGGCGCAGGGTCATGGGGCAATAAACTTTTGCTCTGAATTCTCTTCCTGCTGGTCGTATTTTTGGTTCTGCTGAGCTCCTTTTTTTGACGAAACACATATACTGTTCTTTGATACTTAATCTATGTCAGCTTTAGTAGAGCTTTTTTGGTTCATTAGGCAATGCTTGATCTCTTCTGACAGCTTCGATCCCATAATACCCTTTCCCAAAGGCTGCACTTAAAATCTATATGTCTCCATACACATAGAGGTTCAAGTGCATGACCTCAATCTTTATTGAACTCACTGAAATTCCAAGGATCCTGGATATTTGTTACATCAGAGTCTTCAGCGGGAATTATTATTAAAGACTTTGCAGCTCCTGTCCAAAATTTTTATAATTATGAGGTCACAGAATGCATTCAGAATCTGAATGGTTATGTTACCTTCCTTTTCGGTGATCCTCAGGAGTGAAATATCATATGCATTTGTGTGTGGTCCCCTATTTTGCCTGTGCATTAGAAATAAATTAAGTGAAACAATTTTACTACCATGAACCAAGCTCTGTATTAAAAATGTGTGGCTGTTTCTCTGTTTGACAGCTATCCTTTATTTAATTAGATCTGTTTTGCTGTAGAGTTTGTGTACAGATTAAATAATATATATCTTACTATAGATGAAGTATGGTTTATACTTTATCATATATAAATTTATGTAGCAATAATTAAAAGTATTTTCCCTTAATGAATAGGCTTTTTAAAATAATTTTCTGCCTACATTTACCACATTTTATTCACTCTTAAATCCATCAAGATTAGACCCCTACTATCAATCTATAGAATCCCCTCTTGGCTTATCAATTCCTGTCTTGCCAAATCCAAGAATCAAATGTCTTCACTATGTTGACTGTCTTAAAGAATTCGACACACTTCACCCATTCCTCCTTGGTGAAACATTTCTCTTAGTGCTTAAGAAAAAGGTTGTCAAACTTTTCTGTACAAAGCCCCATGATGAGCATTTAGGCTCCGTGGCCCACATGCAGGGTCCACTGCAATGGCTCAGCTCAGGTGTAGTGGCTCACACGCAGCCATTGATAACATGCAAATGGATAAGCACAGCTATCTTCCAATAATATTCTGCTCTGGTCCCTCATTTTTTAATTTCACAAAGAATTACGTGAGACTAGATAGTTTTGATATGTTTCAACTACTTAGAATTATTAACCTCATGTTTTGCTGCTTAGCCATACTAAATAGTTAGCAGACGGTATTTGCCATGTGGATCTTAGACTGCCCACCCCAAACTAGAGCTACCGTCCTCCGCAATTCTTCCTCTTGCTGTACGTGTTGCTCCTTGTTGGTCTTTTTGTTGTTGTGACTGCTATTTCTAACTTTAAAAGTTGAAGAGCCTCCAGGTTGAGTTCTTGACCCTTTTCTCTGGTCACTCTTCCTCCCTTGGTGATCTCATCCTGCCCACTGGCTCACACAATTCTATGTTCCAGATCATTGTTTATTGTTAACAACACAATACTACAGTTTAAGTAAGTAAAAAAGAGGTTTATTGGGACCTACAGTCCTCACCCAAGGTTAACAGACCACATCTATTCACCTCCTTCCCCTAGCTGCATCCCAAGGCAGCGCGGGGAGTCACGTTC